>JAOWBR010177487.1:0-10938 GCA_028571145.1 Dionaea muscipula
ATTCCAAAATGCATAATCCCATGATTTCTTATCTCCCTCTTTATCCGATGGTATTTATTTTTTTTTATCTGGAACCAAACATGGCCTAAGTGCTAGGATGATGGAGAGATTGACGAGGATGTATTAAATAGAATTAAGGTGGGATGATAGAAGTGGAGGGCCACTTGGGGTATTCTGTGTGACAGAAGAGTAAAGGAAAATTTTATCGGAACATGATTAGAGTATAAGACAAAGTGTTGGCCGATCAAGAAAAACCATGCCTAGAGGGTGGCGGTGATAGAAATACGTACATTGAGGTGAATGTAAGGTGTTATTTGAAGAGAAAGGATAAGAAATGAGTAGATCCGTAACCGAATAGGGGTAACATCCATGGTTGATAAGATGAGGGAAGATCGTCTACGTTGGGCGGGCCACTTATGACGAGGATCAACAAATGTGCTTGCTAGACAAGGGGAGTTGATTGTCGTAAAAGACAAAAGGAGTAGGGGGCGACTGAAAAAGATTAAGGGTGAAGTGATTAAAAATGATCTTGACATGCTGTAATTGCACACGAACGATGTTCAAAACCTAACAAGTGGGGAAGCCAAGCTTCATCATCATCATCAAGACGTTTTGCCTCTAGGTGGGGCTCGGCCATTTGTATCCGTCTTTTCCAATTAATATTCTAAAGCATTGGTCATCGTATGTTGTAATGTATTGAGGTCCTCTCTAACCATGCCACTCCATCTTTTCTTCGGTCTTCCTTTACTCCTCTTCTGTTCTAATTGAATCATATATCCCCCTCCTAACGGGAGACTTCACCAAACATCTCCCGCTCACCTTAAATGATTCTCTCTCACTATCTCGATAATTAGAGGTACCCTATTCCCTATTTGTTTAGGAGTCTCCTCATTTCTTATTCTATCTTTCAAGGTAATGATAAACATTCATCACAAAATACACATTTCAGCTACTATCGATCTTTGTGTATGACTCTTCTATCTTTCAAGGTAATGTTACACATTTATCACAAAACACTCTGATCTGTACATGATGGTAGGTCTAATCACCGTCTTATATAATTTACGTTTTAAACTTAAAGGTACTCTCTTATGTTATAGAACACTCGTTGTGCTCGCCTAAGAAGTTTTTTGAGATTTCGTCCGCAACCAACACAAAAAGATAGGATCTTAATATAGAACCAGGTGCACTCCAATTTATACTGAAAAATCATTCATGCCCCCTCCAATCCTTCTCCATCCGTTCTCACCCTTTTTGTAGACCTATGGTATTATGTCCTTAATACAATCAGTAAATTTCTTATTAACCCCTTTCTTTTGCAATGCCAAGTTGCCAACCATTCCACTTCCCTTGAGACTCTATCATAGGCCTTTCTCAAGGTCAATGAAAATCATTTGTAAACCAATGTTCTTAGTCCTAAATTTCTTCATCATACCTCTCATTAAGTAGATAACTTCCATTGTGGAGTGCCCCAACATAAATCCAAATTGATTATCAGATATTGCCATGGTTTGTCTTAACTTTTGTTCCACCATCTTTTCCCATAACTTCATCGTATGACTCATAACTTTAATGCCGCGATAGTTATCATCTGGATATCTCCTTTATTGTTATGGGGAAGCCGAGCTTGATCTCTAGTTAAGAGGTCTGATTTTCTTTCCTAAAAGATGTCTTCACTAACTTATCGTGCTTGTTTGCAGGACAATGCACAAACTGTAAGATTAATCTAATTTGAGGTTCATTGATCTCACATGCAGGTATTTTGCTACTCTCCAAAAGGAACTTGAACCTTATGATTGTGTTCTTTATGAGATGGTGGCCAGCAGGGAGATTTTAGAGAGTCGTAGAGGTTCTGCAGCTACCAAAAGACTAAAACGTTCACGTTCACATGGTTTTAGCATTCTTGGATTTATACAGAGACAGATGGCTCGGATCCTCATGCTTGATTTTCAGTTGGACTGTCTTGATTATCATGCAGAGAACTGGTATCATGCAGACTTGGATTTTGAGACCTTCAAGTTCCTTCAGGTATATTTCTGCAGTCCTAGTGTCGTCCTGATCTAAGCTCAGGACTAATCTGGTTTTCTTCATCGATGGTTCTGAACGTCTATTTGGATTATATTCTCACGGTGCTGTGGTTCTGTTACAAGGACTGAGAGTTAGATTTATTTGCTAGAGTTATTGGATGAAGAGAGTTTTGTATGTACACAATTTGTTTCTTAAACAGTAGAACCTTTGCTTGTAGACATTATCTTCGATTGGCATATTTGAGTTGAGCTTGTAATTAAGGAACTGATTTTGCAGCTGGAAAGAGGTGAGAGTTTGTTGACATTTGCAAGAGATATGACACTTCAATCGACAAAAGCCATGGTGCAACCTGTTTCGATGCCAGAAAACCTTGGGCCTTGGAGGTCCAAGCTATTATGGGCCTCTCGCGTGCTTCCAATGCCCCTTGTTGGGCTTGTAATCATTGGTGGTGTCTGTGCAGACAGAGAACAAGTGTCAGAATATCCTGAGTTGGAGGCCCTGTCTAGGCTTGATTTTGGTGTGGCATTGAAGCTTTTCCTGGCAAGGCGTCTTACATCTGAGTAAGCATTTGCTTCAGTCATTCTTTATGCACATTGATGAAACCATTTCGGTGTTCCTCACTGCTAACTGCCATGCATATTTGGGAGTGAATACAAGTTTTGTGATCCTTTCTGGTCTTTTGCATGGTGTATTATTTTCTTCCTCAATTAGTTGAGATTGTTTACCCCTCCTCCGCCAAACACATTAACCCCCAAGGAAAACCACATAAAATAGGCTTGATCTTAGTTCTATAACCGTTGGTTCCGGTTCCTTTTGGAAATGAGCCATAACCAAATTGTATCTGGCGGTTCGTTTATGGTTTCGGCTGATACCGCTTCTGGCACTATTTTCGATCAAAATTTTTGATAAATTATAAAGAAATTAATAAACATTTCGGACAATTTCATTTATCAAACAAGCTTTTCAATTATAAACAAACTTTTCAGTTTCCACTAGATAAGCAAACTCTTCAATTTTCACTGAATAAAACACTTTTTTTAAAAATAAATTGGCACCATGAGCTGGTTCCCGTTTCAGCATGGTTCAAGCTGGAACTGCCAGTTCCTGTTTTTTAAAGGGGGAACTGGAACCATACCTTCTCCCTAAGTTCAGCTTCTCATTCCTCACTTCAGAACAGAACCATGGTCACGTGTAACAGAAAAAAGGAAAAAGGGAAAAAGATGAGAGTACATTAGCAAGCACTTGTTTTGCATCTATTCGACTATTCCATTTTCATAGTGGTTTGTTCCTGTAGCTTTCTGATGCTTACATTCCATGCACCTTGGGCTGCTGTTCCTAGTTCCCATTGGCAGGTTTTTAGATTGGAAGGACTTGGAAGGCCTGCTTCCATAATTTTCATTTTGATGCCCTGGTAAACAAGAAGATTTCTTTGCTTTATGAGCCTCTTGGGGGAGAAAGAAATTGTCTGGTGTTTTGCTTTGTGATTACTGTTGCAATATTATATGCATTTGCAGTACAATGTGCTGAATTTCTTGAACTGGGATGGTTGACGAAAATTGCTGGTGCCTGATGCCTGATCATGTCTAGTTATCTATTACTCCTTGTCACTTATTAGCATTAATGAATGGTGTTTTTATAATAACATCCCCTGGTTAGCTTTGCCCATATAACACTGTTCAAACTTGAATTGATTGACCACCTTGTCCTGTGTTGCCAAAGGCGTGGGCGCGAGGCGCGAGCTCAAGTGCCTCAAACAGCCTGAGGCGCTGACACATACACGAGGTGCGCCTGAGGCGCGCGCCTAGGCCCAGGCGCAGTAGAGTGAGGCGCGGGTGAGGCAGGTTATAAATTCAAAAATAAAAAAATTAAAAGAGAAGAAAATAAAGCTGACCTCCATCGAGAAAAAAAAACCCCCTACTTCACTCTACTTCTCACCATCGATGAAAAGAAAGCAGACCTCCATCTTCAAAGGTTTGTTCTTTTCTCTTCTCTTCTTCTTCTCTTCTCTTCTCTTCTCTCTGTTTTTTTTTTCTCTCTTCTTCTATGCTTCTCCCTGCTTCTTCTCTTCTTTTGCTTCTCTGCTTCTAATCTTCTTTTGCTTCTCCACTTCTCTGTTTTTTCTTCTCTTCTTTTGCTTCTCTGTTTTTTCTTCTCTCCATTTGCTTCTCTGCTTCTCTGCTTCTCTTTCTCATTTTTTTTTGCTGCTTCTTCATCTTTCTTTTGCTTCTTTGTTTTTTTCTTCTCGTTTCTTTTTCTTCTTTTCTCAGACTCCTCTCTTTTTTTTTCTTCTCTGCGTAGCTTCTTGTTGCTTCTGTTTTTTCTTTTCTTTTCTTATTCTCTGCGAGCCGCTTCTTTTCTCTGTGTTTTTTTTTTTTTTGCATTCCTTTAATTTGCTTTTGATTTGTTTTCTTAGTTATATTGAGTATTACATAATACATATATGCTATATGGCGACGAGTTCTTAGATATTGTGATATTATTTTGTGTTTGACTGCTTTGTTAACTTATTTATTATTTCGTCTATATCTTGGTAAACCTATTTACTATTTTGTCTTTGATGTAGGTGATATCTACTTTTAGTTTACTATTATGTTGGATTTGAAATATTATTTATGCATGTGACTATGTGGTTGTATCTTTTAATATAGTTGTTCATATGTTGCAATTATATTTTACATGGATATATAAATATTTAAGAAAATGTGTGCCTCACCTACGTAAGGCGCACGTCTGCGCCTTGCGCCTCGCACCTAGGCTCTAGAGACCTCTGGCGTCTCAGTGCGTCTTGCGCCTCTGACAACACTGACTTAGTCGGAAAATGAAAAATATGAGATGATATAAACAATAACTTATTTTGAATCTTTTCCTTGGCGGTTCCTTGTGGTAACTTTCTGATGTTTATAACCGATGCACTTTTGGTTTGCTGTGTTCCTAGTTCCCACTGGCTGGGTATTAGATTTGAATGTGGTGTAAAGCCTTCTTCCATGAGTTTGATTTGTGATGCCCGGTCAATGAAAAGTTCTCTTTTTTGCATGACAAGGCTCTTGGAGGGACACAGAAATTGTCCTGTGTGGCTTTGCCAGTGATGCTGCAATATTATTTGTCTTCACAGTTCAATGTGCTGAATTTGTTGAACTGGAAAAAAACTGGTGCCGAATTGGAATTTTGCTTTTATATTAAGATCCACTGGTTAGCTCTGCTTATAGTACTATACAAATTTGAATTGATTAACCACCTCGTCTGAAAATTGGGCTTAAATTGGTTCGAGTGTTGAATATATGATTTTCAATCTTGTCATTATTGCTGGTGTGTCATAACTCTTTGGCTGTGTTTGATTGCAAGATTGAAAAATAGAGGATATGGAGTAATGAGGGATAAGGAGGGGATTGCAATAATGGAGGATTAGTTATACTAATGTGTTATTTTTATAAACTTGTTTGATTCGCGGATATGGAATACCAAATAATTTTCCACCACCACCACTACCACCAACCACCACTATCAGTCCACAACCACCGGTCACCACCACTGGCCTCCCACCACCACAACCACCAGCCACCACCACCAACAGCCCACCACCAACACAACCACCACCAACAGATCGATAATCTTCACAATCTCCACCCGGTCCTCATCCTCCACCAGCCCTAATCGATACAAATCGAAATCGATACAAATTAAGAACAAATCGAAATCGAACAAATCGCTATAAATCAAGAACAAATCGATATAAATCCTATCCTACATGTGGTGTCTCCAAATCAAACAGGCCCTTTAAGTGCTAGTAGTAGTTCGCCTTAATCAAGTTTTTGCGTGCCATAACAAGGTTTGTTTTTGAGAACAAAATCCTTTGGTATGCAAATGAATAATGAAGTTTATGTGCAGATTCACTGAACTGACAGCAGACGTAGAAGCCAAATCTGTTATTATTGGCGAGAGGAACAAAGCAGCAACTGAAGCACTTAGAAGAGCAATCGATGAAGGAAGTAATAGAATAGCTATATTATATGGGGGAGGCCACATGCCAGATTTGGGGCGACGATTAATGGAGGAGTTTGACCTAGTCCCTTGTAGCGTGCAGTGGATACCAGCCTGGTCGATGAGAAAGCGGGATTTTGATAGCAGCTCATTTCCATTTCTGAAGAGAATGGCGGAATTCTCTGGTTGGCCTTTGAATCGCTACCAGACCCTTGCACTCTTGATTTTTTCCACAGTCCTTGCCTTGGATCTTTGGTTCTGGGAGCTTTTCGTCACAACTGCTCTTAACTGGACCTCCCAAATTCTCAAGTAAACCAGCAGCACTCAGGTCAGGTGATGTGAAAATTAGGTATATGATGCTCCCAGGTGATGTGCCAAATTATGTAGATGAAGCTGGTCCATCATTTGAAGCAATTGTTTCAGCCATAAAGTATATATGCCTATGTACATGCTGTGTATAGGTCTTCCAGAGATGCTGTAACCGAGCCCTCACATTCTTTTCTACTTATTGAACAATTTGTATTACACAGCAAAGAACATGAACCTGACACTGTCTTCCTTCCTTGCTCTTCTTGACGCTTTCCTTCTCAAGGTCAAATTTCCTTGATGATTCACTTCCATTTATAACTCGCTTTAGTGAAAAGTCGACTGAAGTTTTACTAATCAGGAAGGTCTCAGATAAGAACAGCTTACTAATCGGCAGTGGTACCGTCATGGCTGAAACATTAGTAAATTGTCTTAATACATAGAATTCTCTTTCAGGACTTTAAATTAACATCTGAGTTTTTGCAGGGAAAGTGCAATTGCTGTAGTTCCTTTTGTAATCAGGTATATCAACAGAGTGATGCGCAGCAGTTTCAATGGCTTTTTAGATTATTGAGTCTTATTTTACCACCTGACAAAAATTTTCCAAAAAATAGTTGTGGGCCCCATATATATCTTTTAATAAAGATTCTAACGTCTACTTTTAAAATCTCTCTTGTATTTCTTTTAGTTTACTAAATTATAATATTTTTATTTGGATCTTACTATTATTATTCGGTGGGCTTAAAGGGATAAAATTGGTGATAAATCTGGTGACAATACATCACAGTCATTCGATCAAAACCAAATGGTTTATCTTATCTTATTTTCTCTTCTCTTTTATGATTTTTTTGATTTTTTTTAGATTTTTTTAGATTTCCTTCTTTTTGATTGTTCTTTGACCATTGATCATGTGAATGATCAGATGATTGTGGTATGTTGTCTTCAGATTTGTCATCAAATTTATCCCATTAACCTGCCCGATTATTATTTTACGTCATATGACATATAAATTTTAACATTTCTGGTATGAATGTAGCTATGATCAGACAAGGGCAATTCCACTTCACACTGGTAAATTTCTAGCTTGATCTCCATTTATTTTGGGAGAAGTAATGTGACTTTCCCGAGGATTTGGCTATGACGGTTTGGTTCAACATTAAACTGAATCGAAATTGCTGAATTGTCTGTTCGAATCCATGAACCAAACCGAAGGTTTAAATTCTGTTAATTTTTGGTTCCTAAAAAAATTGGAATTAGATTAGTAGACGTCCGCTATAGATTAGCAGGCCGTCGCCTCCCTTTGTATGACTGTAACACCAACGGCTAATCAGCAGCAAGCCTGCAAGTACAATGCTCGGTTTTTTTTTTTTTTTTTTATTTCTAAATTCTAAAACCTGAAAATACTCATTACATTGCAAATTCTCTCAATTTTCTCGTCGCTATCAATTCTTCATTTACTCCTCTCGAGTCTCAACAATCTCTCAATTTGTTATTTAAAATTCTTCATACCATGTGTGCCGTTTACTTTTGTTTTCTACTTGTTTTTAGTTCATACCATGCGTGCCGTCAACTTGTTTTTAGTTCATACCATGTGTGTGGCCTTTTTATTTTCATTTGTGCATGCAAAGGAAAGAAAGGCTCTTGTGCCTATAAAAGGCTAGCTTCAGTTGGAGCAAAATAAGCTGAGTTGAGTAGCAAGGCTGAGAAGGGAGAGAAAAAAACACAAGAGTACGTGTATAGGTGAGTTGAGTTAAGTATTTATCTCCTCCTGCTCCATTATTTTTCTTCCATTGGTTATATAGAGTTTACCATTTCTCATCCTTTGTTTTTGTTTTCTAGCTCCATTGTTTGCTATATATATATATCCTATAAAAGTGATATCAGAGCCACGTTCAAAACATTTTGGTCCGATACCCGCCTCTAAGCATAACCATAGGAAAAGCAAGTCTTAACTGCCTAACAGTTAATAACTGCTACCCATTAGTATCCTCCGAGTCCGGTGCAGTAAGAGTGCAGCATCAAAAAGGCATGAATACACCACCGTGACTCTTTCTAACTATCTCATTCCATGATCCCCACACTAATCTTTCCACTGACTCGTACGGTAGACTGTGCTGCTTATAAAAGCCAGCCAACCAACCAACCAACCAACCCCCACCAAAGTAGTTGGTTAATATTGTTAGATGTAAGCTTGTTTTGAGTATATGTAAATAAGCTGAGTTGATTAGTTTGATTGATAAGAAGCTGTTAAGAATGTATGGCTAGATGGAAAGGAGCAATTGTGGATCTAACGGTCCAGATTAGTCTTGAGATAATAAGCTGGTTATGTAAATAGAGTATAAATACCTTGTTGTAATTGGAGCTAGATACGGTGGTCAATATACTCAACAGATTGAAAACAAATTTCACTGGTTCTTGTTTTTCTTCCTTTTCTACTCTTTCAAATATCCCGTTGGCTCGTACGCGTGTCTGCCTCTAGAGCTCCCGAAGTCATGTCTTCCACCACCATTCAATGGCTGAGCTTGGTGGCTGCAATATTGCTCCAATCAATCAATGGAACCAACTCAAATTTCCCTGCCTACTCCTCTAAGCTAAAGCACCTACTTTCCTTGTCGCAGGCCCAACTAAACGACCTTGCCGTTGCCAAGGATGCAGGCAAATTCTTTGGTGGGTTTCCGGCGTAGCTGCCCTTTATCTCCCTCTTTGGCTTGTCCTCTTGGTCGGTTCATCTCTTCCTAACCCATAAGATCTTCCAATATCTCTTCCTAACCCATAAGATCTTCTCCTTGTCATATTGGCACATCGCCTTTCTCACAGTTGTGGCAGGGAACAACATTTGTCGGATCAACACTGCCTGTAACATCATCTCCTTCCCCTTGCAGTGGCAGGCTATTGTTGGGCTATCCACTGCTTTCATAGGCTTAAGCCCCGTGATTTACACCACCATGGTTAATGCTCTGTCTTCCACGTCCATTGAGACGCTCAAGACTATCTTCTTTTAAATTCTATTGTTCCCTTAATAGTCAGCCTTGTTGCTGCGCCATTCGTACGTGGAAGACAGAGTGTTAACCATGGCATTCATCAAGATCATGGAGAGAATAGATTAGAGGCGGTGGAGGAGAATATTCCACATGATGATGATGTGATCAGTCTAGGGAATGATGAGCTTTGTGCAGGAGATGCAGCAATAATCATGCCCCCTGAAATCATGGAGAGAATAGATTAGAGGCGGTGGAGGAGATTCCACATGATGATGATGATGATGATGGCGTGGCTGTGTTTGTGACGATGGAGGAAATCGGGGTGAACTTGATGCTCAGAAGGTGAATTTCTGGCTATACTTCTTCGTGTACTTTTTGGGTGCAACCATTGGGCTTGTCTATTTGAATAACTTGGGAAAAATAGCTCATTCTCGAGGTTTCTCCAATGTGTCTTCTCTGGTGTCCTTTTCCTCCGCTTTTGGGTTCTTCGGCCGTCTCCTCCCATGTTTTCAACACTACGTTTACTCCAGGTATATATAAAAAAACACTTGGTGCATAGAAACTGTTTCTTGGAAACCATTATTAAATACGCAATGGCATTGCATAGTTAATTGGTAGCTAGCTAGCTAGTTCGGTCACGTCACATATACAGTCTAATTTGAATATTTGGTCCTTGCTTCTTCCATGAAATTTAAGTCTTGCAAGTTGAACACATACACAAATACTGAACTAGCTTGGTCTATTTCAGATTTTGCAGAATATATATTATCATTTTCAAGTTTGCTGATGACTTTGTTGTCTGTACCCTTTTGGCTCTAGGAATAACAGCCGGGTGCGCGGACCAGCATCCATAGTAGTTTCGACGGTGCCGTTATCAGGAGCTTTAATTCTTTTTGTTACTGAATGGAAGGAACATATCCCTATATATCAGTATAGCGGTAATAGGAGGCTGTGCTGGCGCAATGATCACCTCCATTGCCATTTCGGTGATGGCCAATCTCTTCTGGGAAAACAATCTCGGCGTGAATCACAACACGGTGATTGCTAATATACCGATAGGCTCCTTTGTTTTCGGGAATATTGCAGCTTTTTTCTATAGGAAAGGAGGACATGGATATGGAGGCTAGGAAGATGCATGAGACATAAAGTAGCTCGCTGCTTCAGCTGAGAGGAGTAGCCAGAGAAATTCAAGTTGGTTTCATTGATTGATTGGAGCAATATTGCAGCCACCAAGCTCAGCCATTGAAAGGTGGTGGGAGGCATGGCTCCGGGTGCTGTAGAGGAAGATACGCAGTCTACCGTACGAGCCAGCGGGATATTAACCAACTACTTTGGTGGGGGGTGGCTGGCTAGCTTTTATAAGCAACGCGGGCTAAAGCTATTAGTCGTTGTTATGTTGTGAGATCAATATATATAACTAAACTAAACTAGCTTTAGCACGTATATTATGACGATCAATATATAGGAGAAGACAAGCTGCTCAATAATCACCAAACATTCAAGGTGCGTTTGGTTTACTTTATTTTCTATTTTCTGTGTTTTCTGTTTTACAGAAAACAGAACACGCATTTGGTTTGAATTTTCTGTTTTCTGTTTTCTAAAAACAGAAAATAGTTTTTAGTTCAAAATCTTCAAAATGCAGAAA
>JAOWBR010177498.1:0-10937 GCA_028571145.1 Dionaea muscipula
TGTCACTAGGGTTCAGGGGGCTGAGCTGGTCATCACCCCTGAAACTCTAAGCCAACACTTTGGATTAACACACTCTGGGATCACAGACCCAGACACAATAGTTGTTGAAGATGAAGATTTCTGGAGAGAGTGATTGCTGTTGATGAGGAACTCGACATCAACTTCTCTGGGAAGGTGAATAATATGAAGAAGGAGTTTCAGATGCTCTGCTATATCTTTGGCAAGATAGTAGAAGGAAGGTCAAGGTCTCATGACTTTATGACCAGGCACAGAGCTGCCTTGATGTGTGCTGTGTGGACTCAACAACAAGTAGATTGGGCTTCATATGTTTTCAAGAGGATTTCTGAGCTGATTGTTATGGAGAAGACCAGTGTCTCTGTTGCTGTCAAAGGAATTTTCAGGTTCAAGAAGTCATTTGGCTTGGTGATAAGCCATTTGCTTGCTTGCTGTGGAATTTGTTTAAAGGAATTGGTGATCATGCATCCTTCAAAGAGAAGCAGAGAGGAAAAGAATTGAGATAGAAGCAGAGAGGAAAAGAATTGAGATAGAAGCAGAGAGGAAAAGAATTGAGATAGAGCAAAGCAAATCTGATGGTGAACATCAAACAAAAGGAGTGAAGAGAAGAGTTGTTATTTCTCCTAAGAAGAAGAAGAAGCCAGCCAAGAAGGGAAAGAAAGAAGATCCACCAACCCTCCTTAAAGATTCTGAAACTGTTGGATCAACTACCACCCCTCTAAAGGAAGCAGAGGTTGAGGGGGAAGTCAACCAAGATATGATTGAAGAGGAACAATTGGCTGATGTCTCTAACATCATTCAGGATGTTTTGGAGCAAGTATAGGAGCAGGGCCATGATAGTGAGTAGGGTGTGGATGCTCAGGACCACCCTCATGAGCCTCAAGCCCCTTTGACTTCCAAGGATGATGAAGTGGTTGAGGTAGTTGATGCTGCAGCAGATTAAGCTGAAGAGGAGGACATCTCTAAGGAGCTGATCAGATTCAACTCCTGGTTATCATGGAAGCTTAGCAGATCTAGAGTGCAAGCTGAAACCATAGAGCACATGCATGCTGAGGAAGATTGGATTATGTCCATGGTTAATGCTTATGAAATCCATGAATTAGTTGATGCTGACAAGTTGTTAACATTTTTCAAAATAGAGTTCAAAGGAGGATGGCTGAAGAAGATGACAAAAAGAATGATGATGATGATGATGATACAAGCAATGATGATGATGCACCAGCAACACAACAAAGGGATGCAGAAAAATCAGTTGAGCATGTTGAAACTGATAAAGAAGACGATCATGACAATGCTCCCTTGAGCTCAAAGTTTGAGGCTTTGAGATGTGATCAACAGGTTGATAATGATGATGTGCTTTTGAGCCACAAGTACCAGACCACTTCTACTGATTTGATTCATGAAGAGGTTGGTGATCATGATGCCATGGACATTGAAATCATTGAAGAAGAGGAAGATGATTTTTTAATTGATAAAAGCATTGTAATGGTTGTCATGGATGGTGAGGACATCTTGCAACTTGATGAAGATAATTTGGATGCTCATGTGGAAATGGCCATAGAAGATGCTGCCAACAAAATCATTGAAGCTGATGCTGAGAAGATTGAATTGGAATTAGTGGCTGAATTGGCTGAGAAGCTAGACCAAGAAGAGGCAGAAGCTGCTGCTGCTGCAAAAGTTGAAACGTTAAAGAAGGCCAAGACCTACACCAAGAAAAGGAGATCTGCCAAGAAATCAAAGAGAAAGTTGATTCTTGAAGAGCAAGATGAGGAAGAAGCTGTTGTTGGACAAGATGATTTTGCTGATGCTGAGATTAAGACTCCCAAGGATGACATCTCAGCAGGAGTGTCAGGGGATTAAGATGTTGAATTCACAGAGTTTCCTAAGGATGATGCTGTCCTATCAGCATCTAGGGATCAGAATGAAGATGTGATTGGAAGGGAGATTGTGCCCTATCCTGAATCAGTGCCCTCTTCAAGTCATGAGCCAGCTTTCATTGAAGAACCACTTCCAAAAGCTGCACAAGCCACAAATCAAGCCTACATTGACATGTTTGCTCATTTTGAGCATACTGTTAGGTGTATGATGTCATCAAATGAATAGCAGAACAAAGGCTTACAGGAGATCATGAAGTTCCTGGATATCTTTGAATATCATGACAAGAAGTTGAAGGGTGATTTGTGTCACACCCTGATAAATTGGAAGAAAATTCAGTAGTTCAAATTGAAAGCATGCAACAAGTGATTGATCTTCTCATAATCAATCCTAAATCTATGAAGACCAACAAAAACTTTCTGCATAGGAAGATCATTGAACTTTCATCTACAAATCTGGACAACTGCAGAGTGTTCGAGAACAAGATTGAGATGTGTGAGAAGCATGTTGAACAAAAGGTAGATGCTTTGGCTGAAAATGTTGAAAGAAGATTTAAAGAAAATGATGAGAGGATGAAAGGAGTTTAGAATGCTCTAGTGACAATCATCAAATCTCAAGAAGAGCAAGCAAAGAACACAACGACTCTGACCACTTCCCTCTTGGACTTTTTTCATGATGCCAAAAAGGGGGAAGGGTCTTAGAGAAAGGGAGAGGAAGCTGCTCAAAGCAAATAGGATGACTTATAATTCATTGAGGGATTTAAAGTCATTCTCATGCAATCCCGTCCACCATTATCCCAGCAAGACCTTGAAGATTTCAGGTATCTTTTCTTTGATGCCAAGAGGTGGAAGAAAGTAAAAATAGAGGATGAATTCTTCTATTTTTGTTAGAGCAAGGACAAGGGAAAGACCGTGCTGAACACGCTGAAAAAATTCCTCAATCAGAGAAGAACCATTTCAAGAGCTGATAGGAGCAGGGTCACACAGACGGAAAGCACTGCAGAGTTTTTGAGGCTATTCAAAGATGGATCTTGGCCAGGATGGCTAGAAGACATAACATTTGAAGCCTGGAAGTTCATTAACAATGACATTTTTCCTGATGTGGAGTACTGTGCCCTTGTTCCACCTCAACTTCCTCCTCAACATCTACAATAACAACATTAGCACCAATCTCATCATCAACAACAACACAGAGATCCATGGAGACGGTGATTCATTCCAAGTTTTATCATTATCTATCCACTGGCATTAATTTGTTTTTATGTTGTTGATTGATTCACTGACATTCTCAAACACTTTGAAATTTTTGAGATATGTATATATGGTTTGGTTCTCCATTTCTCTGATCATTCATTTAAAGTTTTGGCATCATCAAAAGTGGGGAATTTGTTAGGATTTAATTGTTTAGAGTTTTGATGATGCATGCTTAATTGCTTAGTTAGATAGATAAATGAATGATAGTAGAAACAGGTTCTAGTTTGGGTCAGCCAATGATAGAACCAGCTGAGACCAGAATCAGCTGACACCAGATCCAGCTGAGACTAGAACCAGCTGAGACCAGAACCAGCTAACACCAGAACCAGCTGAGACCAGAACCAATTGAGACCAGAACCAGCTGAGATCAAGACCAATTGAGATCAAGACCAGTTGAGATCAAAACCAGTTGAGGTCTAAACCAACCAAGGATGATTCCAGCCAAGGGTTTTGAGTTTATCCAGGGTTCCAGAGCAACACGTGGCCTTCAAGAGCTATTCAATATTTAATTCAACTTCAGTTTGAATTAAATTTAAATGATTTGAAGAACATTTATACACAACCAAATGAAGACAAAGATTGCATGCAGAGAAAGGATAATAAAGCTGCAACAGCTGCAAAGTAAAATGGTCAAGGGTTCACGTGATGCATGAAGACAATGCAACGTCCATTTTGACAAAGGGAATGTCAGCTTCTGGAAACCCTGGTCAGAAAATTTGCTTTTGGAAAAGCAAGCACGCAAAGGGAAAGGAAGAAGACACAGATCCTCTTTTCACGGGTTTGGAAGAAAAAGGATGGAAAATTCAAAGCAAGGACCTTCTACGGGAAGTTTTTCCAGAGAAGGTTATATATTCTCAGAGATGAAGCTGGAGATAAGCACCGAATAACTGAACGAAACATTCTGAGCCTACAAGCATTCATCTAGCTCTCAATCTCCGAGACTCGAACAAACCCTAGAGCATTCAAGCTATATCTAGTCAAGCTCGAGGAATCACTACTGTGTGATTCATTTTCGGAAAACAAGTACTGTTAATTTTGTTTGATTGGTGAAGCAGTTGAGGCTATGAAGGACCAAGATCAGTGATGTGGTGATCCACGAAGGACTGAGGATCAGTGAAGCAACTGTTGGTGAAGGAGCAGCGTGATTGGTGAAGCAATCTAAAGTTGTGAAGGACCAAAGCTGCTGAAGCTCTCAGTGTGTGAAGGACTGAAGGTAGTTGAAGCAACAAACCGTTGTGAAGGAACTGTGTGTGGGTGATAGTAGCTGAAGAAGAACTTCGAAGGAGCTGCAAAGGGTTTTACAGTGTTTTGACACTGTCTCACTGTGTATTGGTGTATAGTACATAGTGAATTCCTCCCACATCACCGAGAGAAGAGAGGATTAGCGGATTACACCACCGTGAACCTCTATACATTGCGTGCCATTGCATATTTAGCATTACATACACACACGCACAACATAATCCATTTAAAACAAGCATAAAACATATTTAAAGATAACTTTAAAAAGGGCTATATAAATTAACATTTCCGCTGTAACTCTTTTATAAGTTGAAAAAGATTTTAAAAACCTATAAGTTCATTCACCCCCTCCCTCTGAACTTATAAAGCCCTTTATTCGGGACCAACAAGTGGTATCAGAGCGGTGTCTCTATACTCAGAGTGATCCCAAGCTTTCAGTGCATTTTTAAATCTGTTTTCAAGAGTTTTTAACATTCTCCTTCACATAAAATCATGGATGTACAGAACTTTATTTCACGAGTTTCTATGTTTTCCCTTGACAAATTTGATCGGTGGAAGATGTGAATGCAGCCACATTTAGCAGCCACTCATTATTTCATGAGTTCCTATGTTTTTTCTTGACAAATTTGATGAGTGGAAGATGCGAATGCTGGCACATTTAGAAGCCACTCATGAAGATATGATGGAGGTAATTGAGGAAGGACCCATCAAGATCATGAAAGTCAACACAGATGCAACAACTAGTGCTGAGGTGCCAATGGTACCAAAACTAAGGTCACAGTGGACCACAGAAGAAAAGAAGAAGCATAACTTGGATAATGTTGTCAAAGACATCATCTTGAAGACCTTGGACAGTCATATGTTTTTGAAGATAAAAATGTGCACTACTGCCAAGGAGATATGGGACAAGCTGATTCTCATCTGTGAAGGGACAAAAGCCATCAAAGAAAACAAGCTCACCATTGTCATCCAAAAATTTGAAAATTTCAAAATGAAAAATGGGGAGACAGTGGATGAAATGAATAGTAGATTTATTGCCATCATTGATGAGCTGACCAGGTTGGGGAAGACTTACTCCAACAAGGAGATGTGCATGAAGGTTTTGCGTGCCCTACTTGCTGAATAGAGCATGAAGGTCACAACTATGAGGGAGTCAAAGAATTTGACCAACCTCAACCTTCAAATTATTTTCAGATCTGAAGGCCCATGAGTTTGAGCTGACAAGCCAAGATGCTCCCAAAGTTAGCACACAATCTGTTCCAGCCCTAGTGGCACCTCAAACTCAACCACAACCATCCTAAAAAACTGAAGAGAAAAAGGAAGACCTTCATGAGCAAATGACTTTACTCATGAAGAATTTTAAGAAGTTTTCAAAGTACTTCAAGAGGTATCACAAGGGTGAATCCTCAAGGAGGTACAGGAAGAAAGATTATGAAGAAGAAGATGCATGGAAGAACAAAAAGGGTCAGTCTCTTAGCTACAACTGTAGAAGACCAGGCCATTTCAAAGCTGACTGCCCATATCCTCTTGTGAAGAAATACACAGAAGAGGAGAAGAAGGCTTGGAAGAAGGAGAAAAAGGAAAAAGGAAGGAAGGCAATGAAGGCTGAAAAAGAGGAGCAAAGGAAGAAGAAAGAGGACAGCTCCAGTGATGAGAGCACATCCTCCTCATCAGAGGAAGAAGCCCTTCTGTGTCTCATGGCACAAGAAGAGGAAAATGAGGTAACCTCACGTGCTACTTCATCTAGTTCATGATCCTCCTCACCTCTTGTTGACATGGACATGCATGACATGTTCAAAGAACTTATGACAAAGTTTAAAGAAATTCAAGCTAGTCATAAAACTATTTTGGATGAAAATATATTACTGAAAAGTGATAATGAAAGGCTGACCAAGGAACTGGAAAAGACCAAACCCAAGGTTAAGGATGCCTTTGAGCAGACTGGTAACTTGGGAAGGGCTGACCTTGGATTTAAGGGTAACAATGGCAAGGTCAAAATCCAAGGTGATATGATCCTAGACGGCTCACAAGTGAAAGATGATGATTCGGTCCGAGTCCCAGCCGGACTGATGACGAGACCATAAACCAAGGCAGTTCAAGAGGCATTGTTCGGGTTCGTGCAGGATTAGATGGCTCGTTCGAGTTCTAGTGAGTCCGAAAATGAAGGATGAAAGCCCGCTCACAGTTGGATCCAAGTACATGAAGACAGAGTGGAAGATTTCGGTCGAGAACGTGGCGAAACGGACTGCAGCACGTTCTGACATCCGTACAGACGTCCATGGTTATCAGTCACCAGACTGAGACGACTTTGGACGTCCGTACGGACGTCCGTAAGCATTGGTTCCAGATAGAGACACGTACGGACGTCCATGAGAGCTGGATTATTTCTTTTTTGGGTATATCGCGGAATTTCCTTATTTTGTTGCACTGTTTTTGAATTATTTCTTTTTTGGGTATATCTTTTGACCCTTCTATATAAAGGGCCATGTAAGACATTAATGAAATAACTTTTGATCAACTTTAATTAAGAGAAAATCTTTTTCGGTTCCAATTGGGGCTTTTTGATCAATTCGGTGGATTCCGAGGCGATCACACGACTTATCGATCGAGCTTCCGCACTCGTTCGTGGCGTCCTTAATTCCGGCGTTCGATTTCTCTGGGTTTGATTTGGGTCTCGGACAAGTTACGTCGGTTCAATTCAACGAAAGGTCTTCGGGTAAAGAATCCATCCAAGTCTCTTGAGTCAAAGGTCTCAGGTCATCAATCTCTTACGGGTTCGCGTTGCAGGTCGGCCGGGTTCGTATCAGTTGGTATCAGAGCCTACTCAATCAGGCTTGTCTATCTTCCTTTCTATTGTCGTTTTCATGTCTTCATTTTTTTTTTTCTTACTTGAGTTCATCGTTCTTTAGTTTCCGTTGTGTCGTCAAAATCAAAAATCACAAAAAAATCCAACCTTTATTTCGTTTGAGTAGTCAAAATCAAATCTTTTCTTTGTCGCGTCTTCGTCTTCGTGGTTTTCGTCGATTGTCGTCAAAAAAAAAAATCTCATCTTGATTTGTGGATCTTGCAATTTAGGGATTTGATTTGTGTGCCAAAAAAAAAAGAAGTGACTCGAACGTCAAAAAAAAAAGAGAAGACTCGATCAAAAAAGAAAAAAAAGAGAGGCAATCGAATTTGCAATACAAAAAAAAGGGATCGCAAGCGTAAAAAAAAAAAAGAGATCGAGATCGAATTCATAAAAATAAATGGAGTCGGCAAAATTTCTATGGCACTTCCCTGATTGTTTTGATTGTTCTGCTTGATTCAAAGAAAAAAAAAAATTTGTGTGTCCTTGCATCAGTTTTTCCTTTCCTTCGCGTTATCTTTTTCTTGTCGTGTTTTATTCGTTTGTCTTTGTTGTCGTACTCATTGATTTGCGTGTGAATTATCTTTGGAATTTTCTCTGTGTGATCTTGAGCTCTTCTGGAACTGAAGTGAGATTTGAAGTGGTAAAAGGCAAGAGAGGTGTAAACATACGAGGGTAAAAGCCATATAGAGCGCAAACACATTCATTTTTTTCTTTTCTTGCTATTTTCCTTTTATTATGGCTGCTGAATAGACTGGTGTGAATGATGGGAACCAGCGAGAAATGGGGAATTTCATGGCGGAGATGAGGAGAATGATGAGGGACATGAGTGAAAGAATGGAGAGACTTGAGGTTGGGTGCGAAGAGGCACCTCAGGTGGTTGGCGGACAAAATAATTACTATGATGATGGTGTGTCCTCGGGTAGCTCTAGGAGAAGTGGTTGGGACCGACGGGGTAGAAATAAGAATAATGATGTGCTTGGCATATTGAAGTTGAAAATGCCTCCTTTTCAAGGGAAATCTCACCCTGAAGCATACATGGAGTGGGAGAAAAAGATGGAATTGGTGTTTGATGTTAGAAACTACACTAAGGAGCAAAAGGTGAAGTTGGCAGTTGTGGATTTCATTAACTATGTACTTGTTTGGTGGGATCAATTGATGATTAGTCAGAGGAGGAATAGGGAACCAGCCGTTGGTACTTGGGGAGAATTGAAAGCCATTATGAGGAAAAGATTTGTGCCTAGCCATTACTACCGTGACTTGTACCAAAAATTGCAAAGGTTGAGCCAATGGAGTAAGAGTGTGGAGGATTACTACAAGGAGATGGAGATTTCCATGATTAGAGCCGATGCAGAGAAGGACCGGGAGGCCACCATGACACGTTTTCTAAATAGTTTAAATAGGGAGATTGCAAATGTGGTAGAGTTGCAACATTATGTGGAAATTGAGGAGATGCTTCAAAAGGCCATAAAGGTTGAGCAACAACTTAAGAGAAGAAGTGTGGTGCGTCCATCATCTAACTTTCAACCTAATTCATGGAAATCTAGTGCTCTTAAGAAGCAGGAAAGGGTGGCGGTGGTAGTTCCTAGTGAACCGAAAGTTGTACCTAGTCCGGTTAGAGAGCGCAGTAAAGGGGAAAGTTCTACGACTAGAAACCGGGATATCATTTGTTTTAGGTGTCAAAGGCTTGGGAACATTGCTAGTGAGTGTCCTAACAAGAGGTAGATGATGGTGTTGGAAAATGGTGAGGTAGTGACCGATGAGGAGGAAGGGAGTGACTCTATGACATCATTGGAAGATCGTTCGGATTATGAGGATGTGGTGCTTGATTTCTTATCTTTGGTGGCTAGGAGGTCCTTGAGTGTGCAAGTGACGGAGGATGATGAAGCCCAATGTGAAAACATTTTCTATACCCGGTATTACATACAAGGGAAGGTGTGTAGTGTGATTGTGGATGGAGGGAGTTGCACTAATATGGCTAGCACGACCATGGTGACAAAACTTGGGTTGCCTACACTAGTTTATCCTAAGCCTTACCGGTTACAATGGTTGAATGATAGTGGGGATTTAAAGGTGACTAGACAGGTGACGGTTCCTTTTAAAATTGGGCGGTATGAAGATGAGGTGTTGTGTGATATTGATCCTAAGCAAGCGAGTCATCTATTGTTAGGGAGACCGTGGCAATTTGATCGGGATGTTACCCACCATGGACAATCAAATAGATATTCTTTTGTTCACAATTCCAAATCCATTAATCTTGTACCGTTGTCACCCAAGCAAGTGAGAGAAGATTAAGAGAAACTTCATGAGGATAGTGAAAAAGAAATTAGAGAAAAGAAAGAAAAAGAGAAAGAGGCTGAGGCAAAATCGAGGGAAAAGGCAAAAACAAGCTCGGCCAAAGAGAAGAAAAAAGAGGGAAAAAAGAGTGTTTTTATGTAAAAGCCAAAGAAGTGAGGAAGATTTTATTTTTCGCTCGACCGATGATTGTACTTATGTACAAGGAGGTCATTTTTAGCAATGACGTGATTGACTCTTTGTTGCCTAGTGTTGTTGTTTCTTTATTATAGGAATTTGATGACGTGTTTCCCGATGAGACCCCACCCGGGTTGCCACCCATCCGTGGGATAGAGCATCAAATAGTCTTCGTACTCGGTGCGTCCATCCCCAACCGTCCCGTCTACCGAAGCAATCCCGAGGAAACGAAGTAACTTCAAAGACAAGTTAGTGAGTTGATGGAGAAGGGATATGTGAGAGAGAGCCTGAGTCCATGTGTCGTGCCCGTGATCTTGGTTCCATAGAAAGATGGTTCATGGAGGATGTGTGTCGATTGCAGGGCGGTAAACAACATAACGGTAAAATATCGACACCATATTCCTAGACTTGATGATATGCTTGATGAATTGCATGGTTCCTCTTATTTTTCTAAAATTGATTCGAAAAGTGGTTAGCATCAAATTAGAATGAAGAAGGGGGATGCATGGAAAACTGCATTTAAGACAAAACTTGGTTTGTATGAATGGTTATTGATGCCTTTTGGCTTAACTAACGCACCTAGCACATTTATGCATCTTATGAATCATGTATTGCGTGCTTTCATTGAAAAATTCGTGGTTGTCTACTTTAATGATATTCTCATTTATAGCATGAATTTGGATGACCATGTTGGGCACTTGCGTTCGGTATTAGATGTGTTGAGAAGGGAGAAATTGTTTGCTAACCTGAAGAAATGCACCTTCTGCACTGATCGTTTGGTATTTCTAGGATTCGCTGTTAGTGCGTAGGGAGTGTAGGTAGATGGAGAGAAAATCAAGGCAATTCAGGAATGGCCAAGTCCTACTAGTGTTGGGCAAGTAAGGAGCTTTCATGGATTTGCCAGCTTCTACCGAAGGTTTGTGAAGGATTTAAGTTCAATAGCCACTCTCCTTACGGAAGTGATCAAGAAAAATGTTGGATTCAAGTGGGGAGAAGAACAGGAGCAAGCATTCTAGTTGCTTAAAGGGAAGTTGACTAATGCTCCACCAGTTTTTGATCGAGGTGACGTGGACGCGTCCCGAGACCTCCTGAGGTATCCTCTTGTGATCTGGGGTGTACGTCAGAAAAACATCCGTCAGGAAAGCTCCGTCAGAAAAAGCTCCGTCAGGAAAGTTCCGCCAGGAAAGGCTCCGTCAGGAAAGTTCCGCCAGGAAAGGCTCCGTCAGGAAAGTTCC
>JAOWBR010177509.1:0-10936 GCA_028571145.1 Dionaea muscipula
AGTTCATAAGCTTTGACTTCTAAGACTTCTGCAAGGAGGGGGGGATTAAGCTGAGCTTCTCGACTCGAAGGTACCCTCAGGGGAACAGACAAGTTGAGTCCACCAACAAGACGATCATCTCCACGCTCAAAAAGAGACTTGACAAGGCAAAAGGCAGATGGGCAGACGAACTACCTGGAGTGCTATGGTCCTACCGAACCGCCGCACAAAATTCCACCGGCTCAACGCCATTCTCGCTCGTGTACAGGGCAGAGGCAGTAATCCCAACCGAAATTCATATCCCCTCATTCAGAAGTAACTTTTCGGACGAATCCAGCAACAGCAGGCAGCTCACCCAGAGTTTGGACACGATTGATGAACTGAGGGAGTCGGTTGCAGAACGAACGACAATTTACCAATAGAAGCTCGCTCGGCACTACAACAAGAACATACGAATCAGAATCTTCCAACCCGAGGATTGGGTCCTCCGACGCGTATTCCAAAACATGGAGGGGGGAACCGACAAGTTGGGTCCCACATGGGAAGGCCCGTACTTGATAACGGAAGTCATCGGGCGCGGCGCTTACAAGTTACAAGCTCAGGACGGACGCCCGATCAACAACAGCTGGAATGCTACGTATTTAAAAAGGTACTACTTCTAGCATGTAAAATAAAACTAAAAAGCGATTCCAAGGCTAATAAAAGTAAAGTTATTATATCAGAAAGTTTTTGAAGCATGACTAAATGTTCTCTCTTTCAAATGTCTTCCTGACCACGAAACTCACTTGCATCACGGTCGATCGGATCCCCATCCAAACCCTCGATTTGATCGATAGGGGCATCCTCCACCTCAGGGGAAAGTTGTTCCATCCTTTCCCAATCTTCGATCGCCTCTTCTACATTCCATGTATCCGTCTTCCCCTCTTTAAAATCTCTTATCAGTTGGGCCTTGACCTTGACCATGGCCTTCACAGCAACATCCTCGAGCTGGGAGTAGAAATCTTCTCCCATTTTCCGCTCGGCCTCAAGATCTTCCTTCAGTTGATCTATCTCCTTTCCCAGCTTTTTCTTATTTTTCTCCTTCTCCAAGTACACACGACGCAACTCCTTCATATCAGTCTGCAAGGAACTATGGAGGTTATCAAGGATGAAATCCCTTGCCCGGCTTCCTCGTACGATTCCTTGAGAAAAATCACCGACTACAAGACCTGTCCAAACAAGCGGAATGGTATTACCCTGTTGGAGACAAGGAGATCCTAGTCAGAGAAGATCTCGATTATCTTACCCTTAAAGACTGCTGTACGCTGAAATCGGTAACGTCGGTCATACACATTTCTTTATACCTCTGAGCGTCTTTCGAAAAAACAATACCTCCGAACGAGCTCAAAAGAGCACCGGGATTCGCCAGTATAGAGACATCCTTAGGAAACTTTAAAGTAACACCTACACCTGCCTCAACCGTCAGATCCTCCACCTCCTCATCCCTCTTTCTTTTTGACCGAGCAGCCTCCGCATCAGACGCTTTCTTCCCTTTATCCTTCTTTGACGTCCTCTGCCTAAGCTTCGTGCCAACATCTTTCAAGTCAGGTATAACGAACCTCCCTTTTGACATTTCATCCGCAAAGATCCTCTCCTCGTCTGACAGAGGAGGGAACAGCGTTAGGTCAAAACCTAAGACTTTTGAACGACCTTAGAATAAATAAGTACGAGCTATAAAGGTACGGTAGAGGATACCAGGTACCTGAATATAGCCTAATTGAGTTCCAGAGGCCGTACGACTTAAGCTTCTCCTCCGATAGCAGGACGCTACAATCCCGCTCTTCAACCCCCAAATTCTCGATCGCTTTAACAATCTCGATCGACTGATCGTAACCCCCGTGTGGAATTCCCTTCAGATCTTCACCTACAAAACAGACATATAGATAAGTCTCAGTAAATCAAATCATGACACTCTTAACCGAGAGTAATAGTTACCTATGATCCTTCATTCATACGGAATGCTCCCGCGATCAATATCACCAAAAATATCTCCCTAAACAAAAAAAAATCGTTTTTCCAATCCTTGTCGGTCGTCATAAGACCGCTAACCAAATGGTCTCTCCTTTTTCGACGATAAAATGCGTACCGACTCTTTTCAGAATCATGCTCTCTAATAAAATAAGAGCACCGAACGACATCAACATCAATCCCCAATTTATAAATCTCTTCCAAAACGCACAAATCTAGTAATAAACGCCACCCGTTCGGCATTAACTGGCTCGTCGCAATCTCAAAATAATCTAGACAGCCCCTGATCAAACGAGGAATCAGGAAACACAAACCCATCCGTAGGGGGATCTCATAAAAAGCCGTCCAGCCCGACGAATTCCAATCAACCCGCTCTAGCGGACGAGGGATCCTGAGTTCGATCGAACCCAGAATGCCATATTGCCTCCTAACTCTTAACAACCCCGCTTGATCAAAAACAGAGGGAGCTCTGGAAAGTAAAATGTCCTGAGGGGTCGTCTAAACCAGAATTTCGTGCGAAGAAGTTGATGCCTTAGAAGTCGCCCTCCCTATAGGAACATCCTCATCACTCCCACTAGTGGAGGCCTCTTGACTATCCGAACTAGCAATCCTAGTCAGGCCATCAAAAGCTATAACTTCGTCCCCGATTTTGTCTAAATCTACGGCGGTCAACTTGGCTCTCTTTTTTCCTCTCCCCATAACTTTTTATAACAAGCAATACAAAGAGCTGAAGATATAAATACGAACGGAACAAGAACAAATAAGAAATAACAAACAAAAGCATATTATCCAGTCAAAACAAAAAAGCACCACCACGAAGTTCTAGGGAAAATAAAAGTTGTTACAAAAAAAAAACAACCACACCAACAATTCTTTCAGAACACCCCTATAGTCATCTACTCAGAAGATTCATCCTCAGAATCGACACAGGGATATCATTTCAATAGGCCCCTCGATGTGAAAATTCTTCCATTTATAATCCCTCTCCTGGAAATGTCGAACCCTCTCCTTCAGGAACCAAGGTCGAACAACAGTCTTCTTCTTCCTAGCCCTCGCAATTTTCACAGCACCGCCATTAGAGGACCCTGCTTCAATCTTTTTTTCCCGCAACTACATTGGCTGGTCTCGCTTCGGCAAAAAGCCCACAAAGGACAATTACCTCCTGAGTATCCCTTGTGGATTTGGTTCCCAGAACTTGACCCATGCTACTCGTTCGAGAATAAAAAAAAGATATACAAATATTCGCGGAAAAACAAAAGGGTAGAAAGGAAAAACACGAAGAAAGAAATAAATCAAAAGATTTCCTGGAAAAGAAGGAGAAAACAATCATCGCTTACCTGATCGCAGCACGAAAAACCTTCTCAGAGGACTTCATTGGCTTCTTGGAACTTTCTCTCTTTAGAAAGCCTCCTACTTCTCTCTGGAACCAAAAGGAACCTTTTTCGAAATAACGAAGACGAAGAGGTTAGAAACCCTTCATAAAACTTCCTTGCGACGATCGAGGAGTACTCAATTACGTTCTAAACATGTGGCATTACCCTGATTGGCTACACGCCAGGGGAGACGGCGCGGCAGGCCACATCTTATCAGGTCACATCACATCTCATCAAAACCTTATGGAAAATAGGCGCACAAACCTTAAGACGGAAAACATCTTTTTTGTTGATCCGACCGAGGCAGTAGAATGGAAATTATTGCAAAAGCCGAGGGCCTACCTCGCATTCATTCCAAACGATTCGATTCATTCGGACCACAAGGGCTTACCTTGTGGAGAAGCTGAGGGTCTACCTCGCATCCCTTCCGAACGATTCGATTCGTTCGGACCACAGGGGCCTACCTTATGCAGAAGCCGAGGGCCTACCTCGCATCCCTTCCGAACGATTCGATTCGTTCGGACCACAAGGGCCTACCTTGTGCAAAAGTCGAGGTCCTACCTCACATTCCTTCTGAACGATTCGATTCGTTCGGACCACAAGGGCCTACCTTGTGAAAAGCCGAGGGCCTACCTCGCGTCCCTTTTGCGAACGATTCGATTCGTTCGAACCACAAGGGCCTACCTGGAGAATCGTGTGATTACATCATCTCAAAGATCTTTGGTTCCTCCTTCTGTCCTTTATTATCTGTTCTTTTAGAATACACTATTTTCTATTATTATATCTCCCCATAACTCTTGATTATCTAGCTCAAGTGGTCAGGACCTTCCCAATATCGTCATTCACGCAAGATTTGACGCGAACAGATCGCAACCAGCTACTCCTCGGGTTTGGAAGATGTTCTAAATCGTAATTTGCAACCCCTTGGAATTGGAAGGTTTC
The DNA here is from genome assembly GCA_028571145.1 of Dionaea muscipula. Classification (NCBI taxonomy): domain Eukaryota; kingdom Viridiplantae; phylum Streptophyta; class Magnoliopsida; order Caryophyllales; family Droseraceae; genus Dionaea; species Dionaea muscipula. The sequence continues at coordinate 4,302 of JAOWBR010177509.1, forward strand.
CAGATCGCAAGGTGGTATCTTAGTGACTCTCGGAACGCGTCCGCATCATCTTCTTCATAAAGTGGTGATAACAGTCACATATCTTATGCATTAGGAAATATAAATTTCCTAACAGCATACAGTTGTTAAGTATGTTCTTCTGTTTGATTTAATTCCAACATATTTATCATTAATTGAATTGAAGTGAGATTGATCAACGTTAAATAGTGAATCAGAGAGACATAAAAAAGAGTTGGAAGAAAACTTTGTTGAAGAAGCCAATGTGGATAGTATCTCTTACTATTATATTACTTCTTGATTTTTATATTGACAATTAATGCAAAATTTTATCACAAAGACATTCCTTTAGGCTGTGTTTGGTTTCAGGATAAGAAAACGGGGGATAAGAAGTGGGATAGATAATGATGGGATAGTGGGTTTGATAAGTTATGCGATGTATTGCTTTTAAAACTTGTTTGGTTTACAGATAAAATCATCGGATAAAAAAGCTCGTCGGAAAAAAAGTTTGACGGAAAAATTTTTGTCGGGAAAATTTCGTTGGGAAAAGTCTGACGGAAAAATTTTCGCCAGAAAAATTTCACCGGAAAAAGTTCGTCGGGAAAATTTCGCTGGAAAAAGTTAATCAGGAAAAGTTCGTCGGAAAAAGTTCGACGGAAAATTTTCCGTCGGAAAAAGTTCGCGCGGAAAAATTTCGTCAGAATAAGTTTTCGGGAAAATTTCGTCGGAAAGAGTTCGTTGGAAAAATTTTCGTCGAGAAAAGTTCGGCGGAAAAATTCTCGACGGAAAATTTTTTGTCGGAAAAATTCCGTCGGAAAAAGTTCAACGGAAAAAGATCGTCGGAAAAATTTCGCCGGAATAAGTTTGTCGGGAAAATTTCGTCGTTAAAAGTTCGTCAGAAAAATTTTCGTCGGAAAAGTTTGCCGGAAAAATTTTGTCGTAAAAAGTTCGACGGAAAAAAGTAGAGAATGGTCTTTTTTTTCTTTTCCGGCCACGATTTCAAATACCAACCCCCCTGGGATTTCCGTCATTTTTGTGGGAAATGGATGCCGGGGGATAACTAATCCAGAATATTAAAACAACTACCAAACACCGGATAATGTTTTATGATGGATAAATTTTTCTATCCGGTCTGTTTAATCCGATAACCAAATAGGGTCTTACGGTATTACCTTATCTTTTCGAATAGAGTATAGACATAATTTGTGGTTGTAATGAGACCGTATGTATTAAGAATTTAAGATATCAACTAATTTTAAAATAAAATCTTCATAATATCTAATTATAAAAGAGATTTTGAAAAGTTGAATAGTGATACAAGATGTGATCTGTTTGAATGGATTAGAACTCATTTAACATTTATTTATTACTATTTGTGATGTAACATAAAAATTTCAAAGACTTCTAAGTCACATACTAAAAACCCTAAATGCGGCAAACCTGTAGAAACATCCAGTCTAATCAAATTGTTTAAAAATAAAAATAAAAATCGCACGGAAAGAATCCAACGGCCCATAATCTATCACTCATTAATCAACGCTCCATTATCCTCCCCGAAACGCCCCAATCTGCCAACGCGTTTACAGCTCAACATCGCCAAAAAAAGCCACGGACCAGAGAGAAAAAGAAAAAATAGATATAGATAAATAAATAAATAAAACCCTCCTCTCCTCTCCTTTGCTGCTTTCCCCATTTCAGTTTTCTCAGAGACCAGATCTACACCACCACACGCCCTTTCCTCTCCCCCAACACTTGCAGCAACCTATCGAAAATGGCGACGTCGCCGCGCGAGGAGAATGTGTACATGGCGAAGTTGGCGGAGCAGGCGGAGAGGTACGAGGAGATGGTGGAGTTCATGGAGAAGGTGGTGGGCGCGGTGGACAACGAAGAGCTGACGGTGGAGGAGCGGAACCTCCTCTCCGTCGCCTACAAGAATGTTATCGGCGCTCGCCGTGCCTCTTGGCGGATCATCTCCTCGATCGAGCAAAAGGAGGAAAGCCGCGGCAACGAGGACCACGTATCCGCAATCCGTGGCTACAGATCTAAGATTGAGAAGGAGCTTTCCTTGACCTGTGACGGGATCCTCAAGCTGCTGGAATCTAGGCTCGTTCCCTCGGCCACCACTGGGGACTCCAAGGTCTTCTATTTGAAGATGAAGGGTGATTATCATAGGTATCTGGCTGAGTTCAAGACTGGCGCCGAGAGGAAGGAGGCCGCTGAGAGTACCCTCACCGCTTACAAGTCGGCTCAGGTAATGCCGGCTTTGTCGACTCATCCTCCTTTCTCTTTTCTGCTGTATTTCGTGATTCTGCTTGTTTCCTTTATTGGAATGCTGCAGTGATCCGTTTTCCCGATTGTGAACTTGCAAACTCATCGTCTGTTTCGTCGAGATGCCAAATCTTCAATTGGTTGTCATCCCTTATAAATTTTCAGTGATCTATAAATCGGATCGTGGAGATGTAATTCTACACATTCAGTTAGGCATAGGCAAGTGTTTTGTGATGTTCATCTTGAGAGGATCATTTCTTGAAATTCTTGATCACACCGTTCTCTTCCAAAACCTTTTTTTTTTCCTGTCAGAAAAAATTGAAGTGTTAGTTTGACGTATTTAAAAATTAAAGAGTTCTTGATGTTCTTTCTATGTTTCGATCCAGTTTCGTACTTTCTTTTCACGCCTTTCTGAATATTATTGTGGAGGAGGAGCAACAAATTTATGAGGTGCGGAAACTTCAAAAGGTGCTAAATTTCTTAAGGAGGTTGATGTATCTAGAGCACAATTTGATATATCCTGAGAAAGTTAATTTGGATATATGAAAGGCATAATGGCATTGGTATATCGAGGTAATACTTAGAGAAGTTTGATATGTGTGTATCCAAATTTGTTCTGGATATTTCATTCCCTTTTAAAAGGTAAAAGGATGATTATTTCTTCAAAATTAAGACTTGGAAAACGAGCCTGAAAGGAGAATCAGCACTTATAAGTCCTCTATATCGTTGTCGAAGAAATTGGATGCCTATTGTTGGTGTATATGGGGGATCGACATTAGCATTTGAAGGTTTGTTATAATTATTAGGGCATTGATTATTATTTTTTTGTATATCATCGGGTGTCTGATTGCATCAAATTAAGCATTTATCTGCTGTTGTTTGTGATCAACACGTGATATTTGCAGGATATTGCCATTACTGAGTTGCCTCCAACTCACCCTATCCGTCTAGGACTGGCCCTCAACTTCTCTGTGTTCTACTATGAGATTCTCAATTCTCCTGACAAGGCATGCAGTCTCGCGAAACAGGTAGATTGAGGCTTTAAGATTCTTGTTACCATTAGCATGGTTATGTTATGCGGATTCTGTGACAGTATTTTTTGCCTTGCTCATTTTTTTGTTACTTCCTTCATTGAATAGGCCTTTGATGAAGCCATAGCTGAACTTGATACTCTTGGCGAGGAGTCATACAAGGATAGCACCTTGATAATGCAACTACTCCGTGACAACCTTACATTGTGGACCTCGGACATGCAGGTAGTGAATCTGCTCCTTTCATGTTTGCTGCTATGTACTCTGCCTTGTCAAGTATTCTCATGTAATATCATATATGGTTTGACTTATCTTTTGCACTTTTGAGTCAGGATGATGCCACCGATGAAATCAAAGAAGCGTCGTCGAAGCCTGATGGTGAATAGAAAACAACTAAAGGAGTCCTACCCTTGGTGGTAGGTGTTGAACTTCTCTGTTGGTTGTTTTTAATGGGAGAAGAGAAGATGCTTGTTATGGTCTTTAGGTTTTCTTTGTTTTCTACTCGTCTTTTTCTCATCATTTTGAAACTGAGTATGTTTATGAATGTTGAGCTTGATTCTCACGGTATATCGCTGAGCCTTCTAGTATTGGTCAAATCCTATACCTGGATTTGTGGCAGAGTTCTTGAGCGTTTCTATCCGGTTGACATGTTTCATGGCTGTTGGCTGTTCTTCATTGTTTTGTGTGCGAAAATATATTTGAGGTGATTGAAAGGGGTAGGATAAGAGGGAATGCCAGCACGTATCTAGGTTCTAGGTCGTGTGATGAAGCTGCCCTGTGTTATCATCCACTCTTCTCAGGTGTTGTCGGATATGGATATGTGTGGTCTATCCCCACCTAATGTGAAGTGGTCATGTTATTATTGTTGTTGCGGGTTAGTGATGGTATTAGGTATGAGGTAGAACAGTAGTCGGTGTTGGTGATGGGGTTGAAAATTGGTTAGTTCTGTATAGGTATCAATATGATATTTGGTCCTAGGGTTAGTAAATTGGTTTGAAGTGTGCCCTAAGAAGTTTTTACTTAACAAATCACATTTGAGCTGGGAGTAGAGCTATAAATTTGTAGAAAGAACACGTAATAGTAGTTAAAAGTCAGCGGCAAATGCCAAGTCAAACTAAACCCTATGTGATCTGGTCTCTGATAAACTGTGCCCAGATCTGTCTCCTGAGATAGTAGCTTAGCTTGCTTGAGTATTGCTTATTAGTTTGTTGTTGTAAAGGCTGATGATCTTCTGCTGCTGCATATATGTATGGATCAACCGAAGTCGGAACCTGCTCCATGAGTGACAGTGAGCATTTGAATTCAAATTGCTAATTTGAATTTGAATTTGAAACGGAATCAAGCAATTCGAATAAGTTAACTTCCTGTGTGGTCTAAAAATATATGGTCCTCCTTAGGTGAGTCAAGTATTAACCTTTACTGTGTTTTTTTTTAATTTTTTGTGTTTTTTGTTTTATAGAAAATAAAAATAATGTTTGATTTGAATTTTTTTTTGTTTTTTTAAAATATAAAATAGTTTTTAGTTTAAAATCTTTAAAATGTTAAAAATAATAATAAAAATTTTTTTTCGTATTTTCGATAGAAAATTTTAATATATTTAAAATACGAAAAACGTTAAAGATTTGATAAATTATAAAAAAGTTTTTTATTTTATATTTTTTCTGAAAGCTCAGTCAAATGAAACATTCTCTAAATTATTCCCTCTCACAGTATAAAAGATATCAAAAGTAAGACTTATTATTTTTCCTGTGTAGCGAAGTATTTCGGAAACAGGAAATCCCATCCTTCCGTACAATCTAGATTAAACGAGCTGGTCGAGTCGTCGACTATTATAGGTAGATATGTCAACTTGTTGTGTCGTGTCGTATTAGTTTCTGGTTATTATGTCTAAATACTCGTGTCATACTCGTGTAATGTCCAATAACAAAATGTGTCTGTCGTGTTGCGTGTTTAAAATTCATCCTGTCATGTTTTATAGTGTTGGTACTTTAATTTTCATATTTTTATCGTGTTCGTGCATGTCCCAATCAAAAAATGTGTTGTTTCGTATCATTTTACTTTGAATATCACGTTCATTTGTTATGTTTTTTTGTATTTTCGATGGTAAGATAATAAATAATAATCATCTAAATTATAATAAGTTTTTATTATAATATTTTTTTTAGAACTTCACTCTCTCTTTCGTAGTCTACAATTGTATAGGATAACTAATAGAAATATAGACATGGCATGACACAACACGATTCGACACGATAAAGGAATATAGACACGAAATGACACGATACGATACAACAACGACATGACAATGAAACGACGACACGATATGATAAAGAAATACAAGCACGGAATTACACAAGATGACACGATATATCAACATATTTATTGTATAAATAAGTAATCTATTATATTGTATAAATTGTTTAACGGGTTGTGCCGTGTTAGGGTGTCGAGTCGGGCTTGTGTTTAGGCATTGCCGTGTTTCTATCGAAGCGTGTTATGTCGTGCCCCGTGCTTTGGGAAAGAGGCCTGGCATGGCTCTATGATATATAACGGGTCATATCGTGTCGTACTTATAATCACTTCGGGTCATGCCGTGATAGGCTTTAAATATTAAAGGATTGTGTCGTGCCGTGAACAGGTGGACTCGACCCTTCTGACATATTTAAGTCTATTTGCAGTTTAAAATATTGATTCGAATTAAGATGAGAAAATACTGAATTTAAATTTTTTTCACGGAAGAAAAGAAGAATGAATGATTATCTACGTGGTGTAAAAGCATTGCAAGCTATATCTGTAAAGCAAAATAATACTGTAAACTGGACATATGGTAAGATTTTATTGGTTTGAACGACAATGGAGTTTGTGGTGTAGAGATGTAAAAATAATTATATATGAACAAAATCAAAAGTATTTAATATTATCAACAAATAATAGGTATATTCTATGACTCAAACTTGTGTGCATCTTTCAAGGCCCACTATAGAAACCTATATATTTGACACTTAATTTTGTTTTGAGGATCCATAATCAAGAGAGATGCTGTTAAAAATTACAAAAAAAAGAAAAAAAAAAAAATCTTTATCGCGGCTAGTTTCTTTCAACACAGATAGGACGAGGACAAACAAATAGTAGCTCTTGGTGTCGAGGAAGTAGCTCAACCATGTGGTACCTTCACGTGAATGGAATCGAATTTGTGATCATTGATCACCCTTACTCTAATACTATATTTAAAAGTAAATTTTATCGAAAATTTAAAGGCTCTGTTTGGTTTTGATAGTTTTCTATTTTCTATATTTTTTATTTTGCAGAAAATAGAAAACGTGTCTGGTTTGAATTTTC
>JAOWBR010177520.1:0-10935 GCA_028571145.1 Dionaea muscipula
GTTAAAAAATGGACAAAAATAGGATACAGTCGGACCTTAGGGCCGACGGTCGGGAGAGACGATCGGACCCTAGGGCTGACATTATTGAGTAACTATCGGACCCTAGGGCCGACGGTCGGAGGATACTGTCGGACCCTAGGGCCGACAGTCCCTCTTGAGGGTCGGTCCCTAGGGTCGACGGTCTCTCCTGAGGGTCGGTCCCTAGGATCGATCCTATGCATTGACAGTGTTTTTTTTACCACGTTAAACTCGAATTTTTGTCCGTTTTGTCGAATATTTATCATTATTGAATGTAAAAATCTTACCTTAAAATAGTCATCTGATATTTTGCAAGTGAGAGAGATTTTTAGAAGAGAATTTGGAAGAAAATATTTTGCTGCCTTATGGCTCAAACAACAAATAGAACTGTCTTAAAACTCAAACAGATGAAATAGGGGTCAATGAAATTTTCGTAAATATCGCTTCTATTAAAGGGCAATTTAGGAAAAATTATATATATATGATAACGGTTGAAAAATCTCGTTGTCGTCTTGTGCGTCAAGCTTACGTCACAAGCTGTCAAATAGGTCAAATCAGTCCGATCCTACTGCTGAGGTCGCAGGTCGCCAACTAGGGGTCTGGAACCTGTAAAAAGGTAGCTCGTCAGACAGGGTCCGAGGGTGTTGCTCAGGATCCCTCTCCGATGCTTAAGTCAGTGCGAGCTCAGTAAGATTGGAGATCTTAAGGAAAAGCAGGAAAGCTGTGAGACCTGGAAAATATTGAATGAATCATACCTTGGAGGGGTGGGACATTTATAGGGAAATGTTATCCACGAAATGTCCATATTACCCTTCGTGTTTGCGAGGTGTCAAGTAGCTAGCGGAGCCACGTGTCACCCGATCAGTGGAGAGATGTGTTCTCTTCCGAGTGGTGTCGTTTGCCGGCGTGCTGCGGTGCCGCGTGCGACCTACGGTATTCAGGTTTCTAGAAGCGTAGCTTATTTTGAGTAGCATAATCCACCTGTTAAAAGTAAATAATAATAGAAAATAGGGTTATTTTCCCATATAATCAATAATCATAAAATTATTCATCAATTTGTACATAATATTGATTTATTTACATTTCATTCGAGTGCAAATGTCGCACGAGAAATTCGATGAGTCGGCACAGCAGTACAATGACCGACTGAGAGATCGTGGACTCGTCACGACGTTTGCACGGGACAGATATTATACATGCCGACGCACCAGGAGAGCCTAGGGCCGGGAGGTTCATCCACAGCCGGATGTTCGTCCGCAACCGGCATATCACCGGTCATTCCATCCACAACCGTTGTTATTTCATTTAAATGTCTTTCTTTATTTTTTAAGCTAGAGTACTATTGAAGATATCTTTGTTGGACACAACTTATATTGTCATTTTTTTTTAATATCTTTTTTTATTTTCTAAGCAAGGCTATCCAAGATACCGTCCTTGAACACACCTTATATTTTCATTTTATTTCAATATGTCTTTCTCATTTTTTAGTCTATAATATTCAAGATGCCTTTTTAAGACATATTTTGTATTGTCATTTTATTTTAATGTCTTTCATTAATATTTTTAGGCGAGACTATTGAAGATATTCTTATTAGACACATCTTATATTATCATTTCATTTTAACGTCTTTCTTTATTTTCAAGACTAGACTATTTAAGAATTAAGATACCCTTATTAGACGCACCTAACATTATCCGTAATTCATTTTCTAGGCTATACTACTATAAATAATTAAATATCAAGATTCGTGCATATTCTCAATGATAATTTCCTCTGCATCTTCATTGGTCTCCCGAGTCAATATTTGGTGTTACAGAGACAATTCTTTTAGAGAGCTAGAGTTCATCGTCCTATTCTGATTAATTTGATCATCATTTGTGTATACATGTTATATATCTATATACATTTATGTGATAATATGATATCACATATGCTATATTTACTCGTATGTTTAAATTCATTATCATGGCTTACAGTGTATTTACTAATGTTTCTTTGTGGGCAGATATGACAACTTATTAAATGTGTGGTAACAAAGGTTGACGAGAAACACGACTGTGCTTTGTTATTTGTTGAGATGCTTACCATGAACATATTGTTATTACCTAGCTAGATAAGATTACTTTATTTTTTTTAAGAGGGATCCTAAATGGACCTGTGAAGATTAATTATCTAGAACCCCTCAGATTACGATGTTTGTAGCCCTGAACATGAGCGGGAGATTAAAGATTATATTTGTCAATTAATCTAGAGTCGGAGAGTCAAATTGCAGGTGACACCGATTAGATATTTTAATTTATAATTAACCAAAATTGATTTTCACATCGAACTTCTCGATATCACACTTCGTCGACATTGCAGATTCCTCGAACGAGCAACAGTACTTGAACCAAACGCTCTGATAATACTCCTGTTATTCACAGGACTAAAATTTTAAAGTATAAGTCGCCCGAAACTTGTATTACTTTGATTGATTATTACAAAGAAACAAGGGTTATATTTATAGCCAAAAGAGAAAAATAAAAAATATCAAACTTCGATGTGCGATACAAAGCTATATATATTGCTAAAAGGAAAGGATGAAAAAAATCAAAAGTTCGATGTGGAAAATTATTCAAAATGTGAAATTGAGGTCAACAATTTGGTTAATTCTCCACCTACCTACTACCATATTCATGCATACCCCTGGCCTTATCAGCTCCTTCAATTCTCTCTCGCCCACCCTCGGTATCTGCCGGGTCAGCTAAGTCCTTTTTGAGAAAAATGTACGTCCTTGACATGATGAAATATTCAAGGGTCATGTTAAATTAAGGTTGACTGTTTGACCAATATTTATGGGAGCACAGGCTAGCTCGACGACAACAATCTGGCCTCAACGTATGAAATAATTAAGCTCAAGGTATCCTTCGAACCCGCCGCACTCGTAAAAGACCGAGAGGCCTGATCCCGACCTCAGCGCCACCGCTTGGCACTTCGAGGGTCCGGCTGCGTTGCGGAATGTGATCCCTTGAGCTATGAATCCGTACCCAGTCGCAACTGAAAATTAATTCAACACCATATATATTAATTGGCCATCTTAATTTGGACTATATAACAAATTAGATTTTTATTATCGATGTCCTCAATAGAAGTGATTTGCAAACTTTATTTGCCGATTCAATTTTGTAAATCAAAAGCTGAGATTAGTTGCAAATGGGTGAATAATAGTATTGAATAGATAGTGAAAGAATAGTAATTAATGTTTAGTAGAGATGTTTTTAGTTCTGGGTGATACCTTTTGCAGTACTATCCTTTTATTGTAATATTTCATTGATAAAAAAAAAAAAAAAAACAATAACTAATGTGATATGCAAAATTCAATGGTGAAAAAAAAACAATAGAAGCTGCTATTGCTATTTTTTTATGGCATTTCCTCAAAATTCACTCCAACGCAAACGATTTGTCATGGGCAAATTATACCTATGCTAAACCTAATGCCATATTTGGCATTAGGTTTGCCGCCGCCATCTTATTCTTCTTGCTGCTATCTCATTCATCCCACCATATTGTCTCTCATCTCTCCCCCTATTCTCTTCAACAAACGCAGCAGAAGACCAGCTAATCACAATTATTAAAGCTCTGGTTTACGCCATTTGGACTTTGGGGGAAAAGATAATTTCGCTTCAATTTCTGACCATCGAATTCTCAGCTCCTTGAATCCTGAGCTACCAAACCAGGTATAATTTCATACAAGCTCTCGAATTGTTCTATGTGATCGATTATTTAGCTTTTGATAATCTTTCGTGGTGGAGCTTTTGCGGTCATTGGTCAATGGGGCTAGGTTTTCTTTTTTTTTTTTTGCTGCTCCAGGATTGTGTGTTGTTTGTTCGCTTCTTCATCTGGTTTAATTTGTAGGCTTTTGTTTTAGGTTCCTCCTTTTTGGTTTTATTAGGTGATTATCCCGTGGTTTTCACATAATTGATGTGTGATTTTGTGGACTAGGAGGAGTATTGTGGCAACTAGGCTGAATTAGTATTGGGATTCTCCATGCATTTCCCTGCAATTTTACATAGTCTGGCTTGCTATGTAGTTGCTATAGCTGCTAGCCCACGTTGATTGTGATTGTTGTTATACAAGGGAAAAAATACGCCATGAGACTGGCTATAATTCCCGATTCGAAAGAAAAAACTTATAAGACATGATATGAAAGACTATATCACCATTTGGTTAACCATTTTTCGTGGAGCAGAGTTCATCAGAACTCCGTAGTTAAACGTGCTTGGAGTGGAGTAGTCCTCAGGATAGGTGAACTCCTTAGAAGTACTATCCAAGTACGGGTGGAGGTACTCAGTCTTCATATCAGATCGTGATAAGCACGACTGCATGTTGCCCTGGACACACGTCAGCCGACCGCGCTCCGAGCGCGTCCACGTTTCGCCCAAAAACGGGTAATAACATTTGGCGCCGTCTGTGGGAAACGTAAAAAAAAGTTACGTTTCCTCACAATCCCTGAAGAATGGAGTGAAGCTCCACGACGAAATCAAGTTTGCAACGACCTGATAGCCTACAGAAGTCTGTACCCTGTGGCGCAAATCGGGCTGAAGACTTGGTATTCGCAGATAACCTTTGACGAGAAGGTGACAGAACGATCCCCGAAAATATAGGGGTAAAAACATCAAACCCCATGCCTTAACTCTTGGTAGAGTACGCCAAGGGACTGAGGGGGCAAATGTTATACACGAGAAAAAATACGCCACGAGACTGGCTATAATTCTCGAATCGAAGAAGCTTATATGATATGATATGAAAGGCTATATCACCATCTGGTTAACCACTTTTCGTAAAGTAGAGTTCATCAGAACTCCGTAATTAAGCGTGCTTGGACTGGAGTAATCCTTAGGATGGGTCACACGCCAGCTGCCCGCGCTTCGGGCGCGTCCACGTTTCGCCCAGAAATGAGTGATAACAAGCATAATGTTGATATAATTTTTATTCTCTATTTTTATTAAAAAATTATATAAAATGCACGACATTACACGGACACAGATAATTTTTGTGATAGTAAATGAAACTGTAAGAATATTTATTGTGCCAACGACACGGGTAATTTCTAGTTAAAAATACAAAACAGTTCAACGTTTGAATTCTCCTTATAAAATGTCTGGAGACATTTTTTACGGTCGGATCGGAAAAAAGGACGGGAAGACATATTAGCTGTCACCTGTCGGATCCCTAATTTTCTAAACCCTAATAAAATCCCAAATTCCTAATTTTTGGTGTTTTATGGGATATAATATTTAATATTATCTTACGAAATAATTTATTTGAATATGATATAGGTGTACGGTTAACAAAAGATAAAGATAATACTTTATTTGAATATGATATGAGTGATTAACAAAAGATAAAGAAAATTTATTTGAATATGATATGGGTGTTACGGAATAATTTATTTGAATATGATATGAGTGATTAACAAAAGATATTAAAAGATTTGATAAAGATACAATTTATCAAATATAAAAATATTATCGTCAAAATTTATATTTTTTTAAGATAATAAAAAAGAATCTAATATTGATATAATTTTTATTCTTTTTTTTATTAAAAAATTATATAAAGTGTATGAAATTACACGTGCACGGACACGACACAAGCACAAATGATTTTTGTAAAAGTGAATAAAATATAATAATATTCACCGTGCCAAGGCCACAGATAATTTCTAGTATAATTACAAATAAGACAATCATACATATAATATCGGGTCACGTCCAAAATATACTTATCCATACTTAGCCCATTTATATAATTGGACCTAAAATGTTTGCAAGCTTATTATATGGGACTTAAAACTTTATTCAAACCCTAACCTCAACATCCAACCAATATTGTTCAAAATGTACTTTTACCTAAAATTGGTACAAAATCGGTAAAATATTAAAGAGTTGTGAGAGCAACTCCAATAATAATAGACATTTTGGGATGGACATAGCTATATTTAGCTCATGAGTAGTGTCAAATTGGGATAGACATTGCTATATTTATAAATGTCACTCCAATCACTAATAGTTATAATTATCTATTTTATTTTTTTCCCTTCAATTTTTTCAACAACCTTTCTTAAATGTAATTAATTAATCTTAATTAACTTTTCTTTCACCTAGTTTTCTTGATGAATCCTGTTGTCATAAACCAATCTTCATGTTATTCGATCCAGTGGCAGTAATGATAAACCAATCTTCATTTTCATGTGCTGGCAGCAAATGCCTTTGGCATTTCCAAAGGCAAATATGCATTTCCATATAGCAAAGACATATTTTAGTTAGTGATTTCTCTGCCTTTGGAGAATATCTGATTTTGCAACTAAATAGCCAAATTTGTAAATGGCTAGTGATTTACCTATCCGCTGGAGTAGCTCTCATACGCTGACGGAATGGTGGACCGGTTTTTTTTTTTTGGTAAAACATTGAATTTTTTTCTGCAAAAAATTTTTTTGATTTTTTTTTTTTTTGGGGATCGATCTTTCTTTCGGTCCCTCCCTCCGGCCATGCCGAATTACTGAAAATTAAAACCTAAAATCATAAAATTGAAACTACAATACTTGGTTTGCAAACCACGCAAACTCCTTTTTTTCTTGTTGAGCATTTGCAAACTCATAATTAGAATCTATGGTGGGTTGGAATCTTGATTAGAGGAGATCATAATCCTATTTTTCTATATCATGTCCATGCTATTTTTCTATCATGTTCATGCTTGTAGGATTTTCAATTTAATGTACACTCATTGAATCATAGTATCCAATATTACATTGGGTTAAAATAATGATTTTGATGATCACTCCATGCATAACAAATTTGTTGAGTATTATGAAGTGTTCGAAACCTTTATTTTAAAACTCTAACGTTACGTTAGATTACGAGAATAAAATATAAAGGAATAAAATTATACTTCCATAATGATAAAATAGAGAAGCAATGAACTATTATATCTCTTACAATAGTTATGACATTATTTGGTTAAAATGAATATCTATTCCAAATTCTATCATATTCCCATGTTTGGTACCTATAATACTCTACAAAGAAATCTCAAGAATAGACCCGTAACTTGTTACTAATATCTAACATACAAATCCATAACAAACTCATACATCATCCTATCCATCATAATCAAGGATTTATTTGTAATGTTTGAGAAATTTCATATTGCAACCTAGTTATTTCACTGGTAATAGAAAGACAATGTAATAGATAATATTAATATAAATTGTGAAATTTTTTATTGTCTTTCTAGAGACAATAGTACTATTTTTAACATATCTATTACCATTTTAAAAATGAAGCAAATAAGACAATAATTATAGAATAGAATAGTTATTATACTGAACCAAACACACCATAAGCGTAATAAGAGCCGCCAGTCCAAGTTTGAGCGATGCTAACAAGAAGAATACTACAGAAAAATATATCATTTCCTACCATGTTCAGCATTCCTTAACAGTAGGCAACAACATTGGAGAATGGACGTACACCGCGACACGATGAAATCCTATAAATCAGTGCCATATTTTCTACTATCACTTTGTTAATCTATGACAATTTATCTGTTGTATATTTGAAACAAATAGAACAGAAATTGTTGAACCAATCAGTGAACTAAGTTGAAAAAAACTTTAAACGAGACTTAAACTATATGATTACTTTAGACAGGTGTACCTAAATTATTTTATGATTTTTTGATGAAACAGTAATATACTACCTTTTTTAAAAACAAAAACATGAAAACTATAGTGTACTACCAAAACGATAATAAAAACAATAATATACTATCATTTTGTTTAAAAAATTAAAAAAAAAAGAAGACAAAACCTAGACACCCATGAGAGGGTGTGTGCCTTCGGCAGGTCTCTTAAACTACTCAATAACCAATTCACCATTACCCTCTTAGTTTATTCTGCGCCTACAAAATCAAAATTAACAGATTTAGCTGCCATTAATCCAAGAAGTAATCAAACACAAACAAAATCATCTATAAATCCGAATGACATCTCTGTTACTGGGGAGACAGGAAAGTTCTACTTCTGAACAAACAGAATCACCGGAAATGGCAGCCGAGACACATTAACGGAGCCTCCTTGCCTCCCTTTCAGACTCAAGGAGGGTCAGGATATCACCCTCCCGGACTGGTCCCTTGACATTCCGCATGATAAACCGGTTTGAATCATCCATGAACCGCACTCTCACTTGAGTCACCTGCCCCCTTGAGCCCGTGCGACCCATAACTTTCACCACAATAGCATGCTTTATCTGGGAGTCCATCCTGCACCGTTGTCAAAAAACTCATGTCAAGGACGGACGATTACCAGCAATAAAATTATTTGTTGACAGCTCAAAATCTAAACAGCTAGGGATGAAATGGCGGCCTCGGAGATCTTGGTGGATAAGGATATCATCAAGCGGAATTCTCCATCAAGAGTAGCAAATATTTATTCTTACATCACTGGCCGTTTCCAATTTCCACATCAAATTTCAAACCATCAAAACAAAGGAAAAAAAGAGAGGAGAAATCTAACAACAATGTGTGTCAGAAGTAGTTGGTCATTGATATCATATTCTTCGACCGTAACTGAAAGATCGATGGGAATCCGTCTGATTTTGTTCCATCATCCACATTCACCAAAAATGCACACAAAAAAAGATTTGAATGCTTCAAAGGGCAATATCATTACAAAATTCCACTACAAAAATTTTGTGTTGGAAGCTTGAAATCTGAACAGGTATTGAATGGAATGGCCTCAGAGATCTTGGTGGATAACGATCATCAAGCGGAATTCTGAACTCCGTCAAGAGTAGCAAATATTTATCCTTTACATCACCGGCCATTTCCATTTTCCACATCAAATGTCAAATCATCAAAACAAAAAAAAAAAAGAAAAAGGGGGAAATCTAATAACGATGTGTCAGAAGTAGCTGGACATTGATATCATATTCTTCAGCCGGAACTGAAAAATCAGTGGGAATCCGTCTGATTTATTCATCATCCACACCAATCATTCACCCAAGATGGCAAAAAAAGAGTCAATGCTGTGAAGGGTGATTACCATTATAGAATTCCACTCAAAAACATCAAGAAAAAGCAGAAATCAGAAAAGGACTTAGTTTCCACAACCTTGAAAGAAAATAAAAAAACGCATGTCATTCTAAATGAAAGCAAAGGGGAAAAAAGAGTAGTCAAATATATTTAAACAAACAAACCATTTTAAGGCTCATTCAAGTTAGCAAGCACTTGCAGACACTAGTCCAAATACAAGTCCAAAATTCCACACTAACCCGTGCCACACACCCTATATCATATACATTGACCTTGGAGTCAAGGTGTGCATAAAAGGCATGCAGAAGAGTTGTACATATCCGGATGAAGTATGTCATTCTTTAGAGAGAAACAAATGATTGATCATAGTTCAATAACTAGTGAGCTAAATGAAGGATCAGCAGAGGACAACTCAGCAAGCACCATCTAGTTACGATAAAGCTTCAGTTAATCAAATATGTACTCCTCATGCTTCATATAAATTACAATTCTGGCTTCAAGATAGCATAACCATCATCCATAATTTGAACAACATTCCAAAAAAAAAGAAGGAAAAAAAAAGAACGCAAAAGGTGGGAAAGCTCATATTTTGTTTAGGCTCGGCAACAAGAATTGCAGGCAACCAAAACAACTCTCATTAGTATCTTGGTAGAGTGAAATGCCGCAGAATCTCACTCAAAATTGATCAGAAGATAGTTCAAATAAAACAGCAATAACACTCTTCTACCGAAGCTAGAGTGCCGCAGGTATCTTCTTGTCAAGACAAAGAAAGCTACACAATTGAGACTAATCTAAAACGGCTTAGTCCTGCTACATAAATTGAAGCGCATATCGCACATCAAAGAACAAAATCAAACTCCAGACTCCCCACATGCCTCATGAATCAATTGCCAAAGAATTAGTTTTTCCACAGTTCTCACTTCTCATCCATGTTTAAGCAATTGTACAACAAAGTATTTACGCAATTTCAAACTACTAGTTCTAGTTTTACAATCTCGATTCCATGGGAGAATTCTCGCTAAGTAAAAAAGAAAAACATGGCAAACATCATAGGGAGAAACACAAAGTTATCAGCACACGGCAAAATTATCTAGTTTGGCTAAAATACTCGAGATGATAAAAAATCTGAACAATATATGCTCAGATTCGACCGCCATTGCTGAGACGCAGAGTATCATCCAGAACAAAGGGGAAAATGATTGCCGAAACTAGATCAGCATCAAGAATCCCAAATCAGTACACATTTGATTGAAATTGAAGAATACTACCTTGACCGGGGAAGAGGGAAGGCACAGGAAAGGGATTGGAGTGATTCAGTGCAGAGGGGACGCCGCGGCTCTTCTAGGAGGATTTACCAGAAGAAATATTAGGGTTTTTATGTTCATTTATAGCAGTTCCCTCTTTGAAATTGGAGAGGATTAACCAGCGGATCTGATTAGGAATTACAATATTCACCGAATCGATAGATACAAACCCTTTTTTTTTATTTTTCAGAATCATAATTCGATTATTTTGATTCGGTTCAGTTTGAAAATTTTGATTATTTCGATATTTAATTCATAAAAATAAAATATAAGTCCTAAATGCAACACCTCACTTACTAAACACAATATTCTAATTTTTTGAATTATCGTTTTTGTCCCTACATATTTAAAAAAAAAATATTTAAAAAGAAAATAATATACCAAAAACATCCCCAATCTTTTTCTAATATTACCACAACACCTAATACCTTTCATATCTATTTAAACGTGCATATCTTTCCTTATATATCACTGTAAAATCTCTATCTCTCATCATTTAAATTCCTCTATATTAATTTCCTTATTTATCATCAACACGTT
>JAOWBR010177531.1:0-10935 GCA_028571145.1 Dionaea muscipula
GTGAATATCTTTGCCATAGTCGCGAGAGAGAAGGGTCGGTAGATAAGTGTGACCAAGCCTTATTTACCGTGACTTTATTTTAAACTGCTGTTGCGTATCTAGTTTAGAAGAGAACCTCTATAGCCGCTACTTTGGTTGAATAGACTAGAGGCAGTGACTGATCCCTCTTTTGACCTGTGATGTTAGCAGAGAGTTGTCGCTAGGTTATTCGTGATTGCCCTTGCATTTCCTTCGCATCATTCCACCCCATCCCTCTTCACTGCATTTTGTTTATTGTCGCGTCTTTTGTTTTCATTGGTTACAGTCGGTACTATCTTTTCCTTTGTGTTTACTCGCCAGTTTCACAACCCCTCCCCCCACCCATTTTTATTTTATTTTCTCATTCTCATCACCTTAAGAGTTCTATATTTCCGTGCCACCTAAACTAAACTCCATTAGAGACCTCATCTCCCTATGAGATTCGACCTCGGACTCTGCTACCAGTTAGTATTGGCGCAGGTTCCCGAGTAACTTGTCTCTGTGCGTCTCTGCCCCGGTAAGCGCTTCAGAGACATTCATTTGAGCCGCACCCCGACCGTGATTAAATGACCGCGATCGGATCCCGGTTCAGAATGCCACGTGAAAATTTTGCCCAATCGGTGATATTCTAATAACCTCTAACAAAGGTATCTCGAACCGATTTATCTTGTAAGTCGTATCCATGACCAAAACATTACCAAATAAGAGCAACAAGCCCGGTAGTAGCCGATAGTAACCATGATCCTTTAGTAACCTGAAAAACTGCTGCATCGCTGTCAGATCTCCCTTCTCACTTCTTCTTATCTTCTGCAGTGCATTCTGAACATGTCTTGAGGTACTCAAATTATCCAGATTATTCTTCTTCAACTGTTGTAATATCTGCTTTGGCTTCATGTTACCACTGCTCAGTTGGGCCACTTTTGCCAGCTCTTCCTTATTTAACTTCGCAGCTGATGTATGCCATTGGTTATAAACATCGACCTCAGATTATGTCTGCTTTTCTCATCTTTTACCACCACTTTTCATGAACCTTCTTTTAATTCAAATTTTACAACCCCAAAGGGGTATTGATTTTTTTTTGTACCAATAGAGCATCGTTTATCTGGCTCCACGGTGCCAGTATATCTGTAAACACCGCTCCTCTCACAACTGAAGTATACTAGCCCATTATTGCCTTGACTATTTGCTTTTTTACCGTGTTTGATTGTGATTCATATCTTTTGTTCTACCTCAACTGTTCTCACTCAGTTCTCCATTTCTTCCCGAGACGGAAATATTTCGTCTGTTGTGAAGTAACCACTCATATTCAGAAAATTTTTAACGTTATCTTAGTCTTCAAAGGAGAAAAAATAATCCTACGTTTCACGAAATGGACTAGATTGATATACACATTTATTTGATTATTTTTAACTAAAATTTTATTAAAAAAAAAAGGGGCACTCGGCTGCTGGAAACCGCCTCCCCTAGGGGGTGTCACCCGCCTGGATCGGCTGGATGGGGGGGGGGGGTTGTCTACCTTATTGGCCGATCGTCTCCTCTATACGGCCGACACCCCCCCGGTCCAGCTGGTCTAAGCAGCTGACACCCTCCTTTTTCGGTCGTTGTCCGATGTTTTTTTCGATACAGTTTAAGATATTTTTACCCGAAAAAATTAAAATTTTACCTAAAAATATATGTCTCTGTCAGGAAAATCATCCCTTCCACGACTAAAATCATCTCCTTCATAAGGAAAATCGTCCGTCATTATTTTCGTAATGAAAAACGTACCATCGTTTGAATTTGAGAGATAAAAATTTAAGAAATATATGAATTTCTAATAATGTGTTGTGTTTAAATAGCTATGGAAATGTTAAGGGCATTTTTGGAATATTTTAAATAGTAGGGACAAAATGGGAATTTCAAAAAAAAAGTGTGACGCGTTTAGTTAAATGATCGTGCTACGTCTAGCGCCTTTGTTATGTAATAATAATCTCAAGAAATTGATGGCACTGAATTTAATTCTCTAAACCTATTGTTGAGGACACTCAATAAATTATTATACAATACTCTCACTATTCACTCACACTCTATTCACCCACATCTATATGATTATACTCCTAATTTTTATCCACACTCAAAAAATATATGTGCTAAATGCAACACGACCATTTAACTAAACGCAACACACTTTTTTGAATTTTCAATTTTGCCCCTACTATTTAGAATATTTCGAAAATGCCCTTAACTCTCTCATAGTTATTTAAACATAACACATTATTAGAAATTTTTATCTTTCTTATATCTCTATCTCTTAAATTTAAACGGTGGTATATTTTTCTTCGTTAAAATAATGGTGGACGATTTTCCTTATGTAGTAGATGATTTTAGTCGCGGAGGGGGATGATTTTCGTGACAGAAACGTATATTTTCAGATAAAATTTCAATTTTTTCGGGTAAAAACATGGTAAACATACGAAAAAAACACCAACCGGCGATCGAAAAGGGGGGCTGTGTCCATTTCGTAAATCACAGATTATTTTTTCTCCGTTGAAGGCCAAGATAACGATGAAAATTTTCCGAATATGAGTGGTTATTTCGTAAGAGACGAAATATTCCCATCTTGAAAAGAAATGGAGAACTGGGTGAGAGCAGTTGGGACAGAATAGAAGATATGGTTCACGATCAAACACGAAAAAAAAGCAAATGGTCGAGGCAATGGGCAAGTATACTTCGGTTGTGAGAGGAGCGGTGCTTACAGATATACTGACACAATGGAGAAAGACAGACGACGCTCTATTAGTACAAAAACAATCAGTCGATCAGCACGGCTATGACAATCTAATATATTCCGCTCTTACCAGAGAAAATAAAAATTTCGATATAAAAATATGATCTACGGTGTAAAGTAACTCATAATTGTATTCAAAAAATATTTTCGTACCTGCCCTCTCCATATCGCATACGCGACATGGCCACCAAAATTCTATAATAGAGAAAGGTCCGATAGTCCTCCAGGCCTTGGGTCAATGGACATGACCCATTTGCAGGCGAACGACCCCGACGTCGGCCTCTCTAGGGAACATCCTCCTCCATCTCCTGATCCTCCTCCTCCATCTCGACTGGTAGATCGGCCACCCGACGCCCCAGAAAAGGTCAGAGGAGAGGAGACATCAAACACTTCCCTTTCCCCAAGCGAGGTGCAGATGGACTAACAAACGGGCTTGTAGAAGGACCAGCAGAAGGGCCAGCAGATGTGCCTGTAAATGGGCCAACAAACGAAAATGTAGAGGCCTCATAAACAAGCTGTCACTCAGCCACAAGTATCTCATTATCCTCAAATCTTCGGTCACGAAACGACGGTGCAAACATATCATCTCCGACCTCGGCTGTACGAACGCTATATGAACGTTGTACAAACACTGACGATGGTCGTTGGATGATCGGTGGATCGACATCAGACTCCTCCACTGTCTGTCTGTCTCCTTTCCGCACAGAAGTCGTAACCGGTCCACGATCTCTTAGTCGGCCACTATGCTGATCAGCATCTGATCTCCAACTGTATGACATCTGTTGAAAATAACATATTCATCAATCACATAATTTTAACAATAATAATAAATTTAACAAAAAAGGATGTTGGCCGCTAGCGGCCGGCCTCCGGACAGGGGATGTCGACCGCTGAGGCCGACCCTCGGTGTGGGGTGTCGGTTTCCCTTGGCTGACGATCACGCACAAGTGTCGGCCAGGGTAGCCGACACCTCTTGCAATACAGTCGGTCGTCCTGGCCGACCCACCCCTACTCGGAGGTCGGCCGGCGGTGGCCGCCCCTTTTACCGACCGATTTTTTTTTTCAACTAGTTTTCCACCGTTTTTAGACAATTTTTAACTAAAAATACATAATAATTTAACTCACTAACTTTCAATATTGTCTGACTTTCAAAATATGAAAACCTCGTACAATTTTTTTAGATGAAATTTGAGACCAGATAGAGAAATGAATGAAGAAATGATATGATTTTTCACTATATATAGATGATAGACAATTTCGTAATTTTTAGATGAAATTTGGGACCAAATAGAGAAATGAATGAAGAAATGATATGATTTTTCACTATGTATAGATGATAGACAATTTCGTAATTTTAGGAAAAGATAAGGGCATTTTTTGAACCATATAAATATAATAAATAATTTTATAATTCTTTTAAAAAGAGAAGGGTAAAATTGAAATTAAAAAAAAAAAAGTGTGTTACGTTTAGTGTTATCCAAAATAAATGAGGGAGGGGGGGGGGCAATAGATTCATTACATGGGGATCATAATCGGCCAATAATACTTCGTAGACGGAGGAGTAATAGGAATTTTAAACTGATAGGTCCCACCTCCCTCTCTCGCCAATTGGGCCCCACCCCTCCTCCACACCCTCCACACGTGCTTGGCACTTTGCTCCCTCTCTCTAACACCCTCCACTCCTACCAGTGTTGTGTTTCCCAAATCGCGCTAAATAGCAGCACTCATAATCGGCATATATCATCCCAAACGGGCCAAACCATTAGTTTCAGGTTTTAACTCTATTATGGATGGTCAGTCATAGAATGAAAGAAAATTTAGAAGTGGTTTCAGCATACCATACTGTTGGGAGTTCAAGAGTATTAACAAAGTGATTTACAGACTTCTTTAACAGCAAAAATAATAAGATTTTATTTAAATCAGAAATGCAGCATCATACATCATGACAGAATCGTTCATCATGCGCAACCTCAAAATAGCCAAGTCCAAGACACAAAAAACAACTGAACACTTATTACACAATCTCAACCAAGATTCAAGTACCAAAACATCAACCTAGAAGAACAAATCTTGAGATCTACTGAAAGGATGGAAATGTTATACCATAGAGGACTCAAGTTGGACAATCGGACTCACAACTATCGGATCTACCTCTCAATCTTCTCAATCGGTCACAAGAACACCTTCATAGAACACACGAGCACTGACAAGGATCAAACCCAAGGAACCGCGACGGGGGAAGGCTCGAACACATCAGGACAACCACCAACAAATCCACCACCATGAACGTGCACAAGAGAAGGTCACCAGCAAGGATCACTGGTCAGAGAACTGAGAACAAGAAGAGCCCTCCATGAATCTTGAATAAAGGAAGAAAGTAGATCTGGAATTTGCCCAAAGAGGAGGACGAGCGCCAGAGAGAGAGGAGTAGGTGTGGATGTGACAGAATGAGAAGAGAATCAGGGCCTATCTGATAAAATCATATTACACAAAGATCGAGAGAGTTAATTAACCATGGTTGTTAATCATGGTTGAAGTAGGGTAAAATTAGGAAACCGTGTATCAGGCAAGTGTTGAGTGAAAATGAATGAGAGCAAAATATCCTTATACTGTGGTTGCATTGGACCTATTGGGCCTTATGTCATCCAACAGTAGTGGATATCACAAAATGGGCTACTCACTCAAATTGCCCAACACATACCATAGGAGTGCAAGGTTTCTTGTTTCCAGGCTCTCAAAAAAATCTCACACTTGTCTAGTATTTAATTTCCCCATCCTGCTCCATTGTTGTAACTTTTCCTCAATGTGCAGCTCTCGAGCTTTGTTTCTCAGTTCACACCATCTGCTATGTATCATCTTCATAAGGGGAGATGCATCTTTTCTTGGAGTCCAGCTATGAAAATCTCCTCCTGCCAAATAGTAACGAGATATCCATTTGCACCACAACGAGACTTTTTTCGTATGAAAATTCCAGATATTGTTAGTAAGGAGGGCTTTATTTTAGATATCAATATTCAGTACCCCAAAACCCTTCTTGTGAAAACTACAAGAAAAAAAAATATCACTAGTTGTAAAATTATTTTTTAATCATTTGTTGAAAAAAAAAATTTTTTTTAGCCATTTCAGTGGCCAAAATATCATTTATGCCCTTTTAAAAAAAACTGTGTAATTCTGAAGGTTATGTCTAGCTTTTGGATGCAATTCGACAAGTTATGTCAAGCCTTACAATTTTAATAGGACCCGACATGTCTTGCTGAGCCTTATAATTTTAATATGGCTCAACATGTCTTGTCGGACCTTTGTATGTAACCCGTCAGGATTTGTCGAGTTATACAATTTTTAATATGGTCCGGTGTCAATACTCAACCTTGTAATTTTAATGTGGTTCGACATGATTATCGAACCTTATAATTTTTAATATGATTCAACAGTTCATGCCGATCCTTTGAATGTTATACCGAGCCTTTATAATTTTTGAAAGGGTATTATTGTCAAAAAAACCACTTTTACTAGCTAAAAAATTCTTTTAAAAAAATGATTAAAAAAAATTTTAACTCCGAAAATTGTGTAAAAAAAAATGCACTTCAGATTGGGGGCCATATCCGACCTACCCGACGGTTCTTCTATGAAACCCGAATTCATTCACGAATGAATTCACCAAAGGTGGGGTGAGGTTTTGATTTTTTTTTTTGTACCATTTAAATAATTTGTGTGTACATTTTAAATAATTATGTCTGTAAATAATTATTTTTTAAAATTTAATATTATATTTATTTTTTTATTATTCAATCTGTATAAAATTGTAAAAAAAAAAAAAAAAAAAATCAAAATCCCACCCCACCTTCCGTGAATTCATTAGTGAATGAATTCGGGCTCCAAAGAAGAATTGCCCGGCCCGGCCCACACACCTCGTCTTCTTAGTGTTGGTTTACGCCTTGACCCCCACCCTCAGCCAAGACCTGAAGTCGCTTCAAAACCCCTGGCTTTTTCACTCTACAACAAAAATGGAGATGCTCTCCCTCACATCTCCTCTCTCCACACACCCACTTCCATCATCACTATCTTCATCTCTCAAATCCCACAAGCCTTTCCTCAAACCCTCTTCCCTCTCCAAATCCACAGTTCACCTCTCCTCCTCCTCCTCACCCTCAATCCTCTGCAACTCTCTCCAAGTCCACTACACAGCTTCCGAACCCAGCTTATTGAAGACCCTGAACCTCGAATTCGATGGTGGGTTCGACAAGTATGGCCAATTGGGTGGTACCGTCAGGGCTTCACCGCAGACGCAGCAGAACGCTCTGCGAGGGGCGGAATCGGATGTCATGGGCTTGCTTTTGAGGGAGAGAATTGTGTTCTTGGGGAGTGGGATTGATGATTTTGTAGCGGATGCGGTTATGAGCCAGCTCCTGTTGTTGGATGCTCAGGACCCGAATAAAGATATTAGGCTGTTTATTAACTCCCCTGGTGGCTCTCTCAGGTACCCTTTTACCTTTGATTCATGGGCATTTGATAGAATTGATTAGGATTTTGATTGTCGATTTTGCTGCCAAAACTTTATTCTTCTATTGATAATTGTACGATATGGATTCAAGTGATTAGGGTTGTGTTCACTTGAATTAGGAGTCGGTATTATGCTGTATGATCATCATTTTGTGGATCTTAGTGTTATGTATGGAAGTTGGTTTCTGGTGTCTCGTAACGGTCTATCCGGGGGTTTGAACTAGAGCTAGTGAAGCAGTGCAGCATTGCAGAAAAAATTATGTGGAAGGTTTGACTGATGGATTATGAGGGAATAGACATTCTTGTGGTGTCATGGACCTCTTGCAGTATACCCTCTAGTGGCGACACCACGGAGGCGCCAGGTTGCTAAGGGGAGATTGTTCCGGGGCGACCTCTTGGATTAGCTAAACCTTTATGATTCTCCGTCGCCAAGGCTATCCTTATTGTTCTCCATGATGCCCTCGATATGTGTACCAGGTTTGAGAAACCGACGAGACTCCGCTTGAGAGATTGGGGTTCTTGGCGCCATGGCAGAAGAAATTCGGTGGCGACATACGTTGATTCTGAGCAAACTAGGATTACTCAAAGACGCCGTGACACATCAATCATCTTCTTACATCCTAAGGGGAACATCCATGCATTTACCTTTCCCGTTGATGCTCAATCCTAGAAGTTGTTTGGAGCCGATGCCATAGCGTTAACCAGCTACTCTATGCCACAGCACTACCCTGATGATCGACGCCATGGCGATAGCTGAAGGTGTCAGTGCCCCGCCTTCATAAGCCAGCGCCACCAGCAAACCCTTTCCCACGTGCTTAGCTGGATTTGGTTACGGCTGATTTGAGAGAGAATGTCAGGAATTGTACTCACTGTCAGAAGATTATTCCTGGTCCCCTGACGCGTGTAAATAGAGGAATTAATGTATTTTCTTTTTATTACGTAATTCAGAGCCTATTTAAGGGTTGAGACTTGTAATTGACGACAACAAGAAAAATCAATTGAAGAAACCCTAGTTTTCCTCCATAGTGATCCTCTTCCTTAGCTCCATAGAAGTCGCAGTAGCTATAGCACTTGGCCTTCCGTCGAGACTAGCTCCGAAAATAACATTATCTCCCTCACTTCGAGCACTCCCTGTTGAGACTACTCCGGAGAGTACCGATTGAGTTCCCCTGTTTCACCATAATCGGATCCCTTTAGCCATTGAGACTACTCTGATCAATCGGGTCCATTACAAGTTTGGTATCAGAGAGAGAACTACGTTCCAGCTACGTTTTCATTGATTTCGCCTTTTATGGATGGTCCGAACTAGATCCAGTAAGCATTCCCTCAAATCTGATTTGATTCCAGCATAGATGGAAGTTACCATGGAGGCATTGAAGATCATGTTTCAGGATCTCTTAGCCCAGACCGAGAAGAAGTTGATGGGGAAGATCTTCGGGCTTAAGGAGGAGATGAGAACAGAGTGAAGAGACGATATGGGCCACTACTTGGCAAAGGGGAAATCCTCTGAACCGGGTAACATATCATCAATTGTTGACTCACAATTACTACCCAATCCTAATCCCTCACCCAACTTGATGGGGAATGCTTCATTAAAGTCACCCATGGTAAACCCCATTTCACTCACCTGACTCGTCATACCCCCGTCACCAATCCCAAGCACCTGCACCTGTGACAGGGTACCGCAATTTTCCGCGAAGTACCTAAGAGGCCCTGTTTCCACCACCATCGAACCTCCCACTTCCAGCCCATCAACCACAATACCCACCTTATTACCCCCATCAAACTAGTATTATCCACCACCTCACGAAGAACACCCACAAAACTATTACCCAAGATTGAACTTTCCACCATTCGATGGCGCCAATCCACGATCATGGATTAGGAAGGCTGAACGCTACTTTTCATTAATGAATGTTGCGTGGGATAAGAGGGTTGAGTACGCTGTCATGAGTTTGTCCGGTAGAACAGAGAACTGGTTTTACGGGTATGTTAAAACCCGAAGGAGAATTGACTGGGAAGAGTTTAAGGCGACCATTATGGCTCGATTTGGTGAGAAGCACATGACTGATGTGGTCGAGGAGTTTAACTGGTGCTGGCAGAAAGGGAGGATGGAAGATTATGTAGAGAAGTTCGAGGAGCTTCGTTATCAAATGTTACAAAAGAACCCCACCCTGAATGAAGCATACTTCGTATCCAGTTTCATTGGCGGCTTGAAGGAGGAAGTTAGAGGTATGGTTATGATGTTTCAACCTCGGACCCTCATCCAAGTCATCCTACAGGCTAAATTGCCGGAGTGGAACCTCGATGTAAGTCTCAGGAGAAACAAACTCAGCTTCACCAAGCCCTACAATCCCAAACAGAACCATGGCAGCCAGGTCCAAGCCTCGTCACGTCCCATGACCGCCATGGCGCCAAGCTATCCGAAGCCCTCGCCACAAGAACCAAGAGTACCTCTAAGTGAGTTGAAAGCTAAACGGTTGTGCTTCAAGTGTAAGGAACCATGGGCAGTTGGCCATGTGTGCAAAGAGAAGCAACTGCAAGTAATGGAGGAAGAGTTCTCTGACGCCATGGACCACTCAGAGGATCCTGAAGAAGAGGAGGACCCTGATGATACCCATGACGCCCAGGAAGGAGAAGAACCCGTGGAGTATGTACATGCCTTATCCAACCCAACGCCACAGAATGCACTGAAGGAGAATGCACTGAAGGTGAGAGGCTGTGTAGGGACCATGGCGCTAACCGTACTAATTGATAGCGGCGCCACCTCTAGCTTCATCGACCCTTTAGTTGTGCAGGCAGTGAACTGTTGTGTGATGGATACACCTCCACTCAAGGTGGCGGCAACAAATGGAGAACTTATGACAAGTAACGCCATATGCCCCAATTTCACCTGGATGATGAATGGGAAGTCTTTTGAGACAAATCTGAAGGTTTTAGACCTTGGAACTAGTGATATTGTGTTGGAATTAGACTGGATGAAGGAATTCTCTCCCATTACATTGGATTTACAGGAGTTGAAGGTCTCCTTTAAGAAGGATGGCAAACCCATGGAGTTGAAGGCTATCAAGAACATAACACCACAGACCATGGTGGTGAGGAATTCCAAGGCGGCCAAAGGAGTTAAGCAGGGTATACTTTGTCAATTGTACTCTCTCTCTAGTATTGAACAATTTGATGTATCTGCTACATTTAAATATATCGTTGAGATGTATATGGACTTGTTCACTGAACTCAATTTCCTGCCCCCTCCTAGAAGCCATGATCATGCCATACCCCTCTTTTCTAATTCCAAA
Organism: Dionaea muscipula; assembly: GCA_028571145.1. Classification (NCBI taxonomy): domain Eukaryota; kingdom Viridiplantae; phylum Streptophyta; class Magnoliopsida; order Caryophyllales; family Droseraceae; genus Dionaea; species Dionaea muscipula. The sequence continues at coordinate 10,582 of JAOWBR010177531.1, forward strand.
CCCGTTAATCTAAGGTCTTACCGCTTTAGCCACCAACAAAAAGTCGAGGTAGAACGCCTTGTTGATAAAATGCTCACTGCAAGCGTAATCCAACCCAGCCACTCACCCTTTTCTTCCCCTGTCCTTTTGGTAAAAAAGAAAGACAACTCATGGTGTTTCTATGTGGATTACTGGTAGCTCAACGCCATGGCCATTAAAAACAAATTTTCCATTTCTATTATTGATGACCTTTTAGATGAACTTCATGGAGCCAAGGTCTTTTCTAAATTAGATTTTCGTTCAGGCTACCACCAAATCCGGATCAAACTCGAGGACACCCACAAAACAACCTTCCGTACACATGCTGGCCATTAC
>JAOWBR010177542.1:0-10935 GCA_028571145.1 Dionaea muscipula
GACCAAACCGTTTACTATTCCCTTATGCAATTTTTTTAGTCTGCGGTTCCTTAGCAACTTGCAAGTATCTTTTTTTTGTTTTTTCTTTTCATTCTCCGGTCTGGCAGCCTTCACTTATTCAGGAATCAATCCTTCTCCTTTTTCGGTTTCTCCAATTTTTTCATACTCTCCATTTTTTTATTTGTTCATCATCCATTCTCTCCATTTTTTTAAAATTTTTGTTCATTATCGATTGAATCGATGAACAGATGCTAGTGAGAGTTGTACCTGTTCATTTCTGTAGTTCTCGATTTTTTTTTAGTTTGGAAAAAAACCACACATATTTTTTGTTGTTTTTGATTTCTGAGTTGTTGTAACTACCTCTCGATTTTATTTTTTGAGGAGTTATATCAAACGGGTCCAACCCGCGGTTTAGTCCGGTTCTTGTTTTAAAATTTCAGAATCTGAACCGAATCGACCCGTTTGATAATTAAGCAGTTCGAGTCCGATTCCTCTAAAATTGGAACCGACCCGACCCGTACCCACCCCCTATTTAAAATGGTGGAAATGAGGTAATAGGGGTACGAGAAGTGTGGATTGAGAGAAAGTTTGGGTGTAGGTTTGCGTCCTTGGGGTGTGGGCTTGGATAGGAGGAAAAAATTAATTAAATTTTAAATTTGACAAAAATTATATTGTGGTGGAAATAGTATTCATAAATGCTAAACGCAGCACAATAATTTAATTAAATGCAACACATTTTTTTTAAAAGAAAATTCCAATTTTACCCCTATTATTTTTAATATCCAAAAATATCTTTTACCATTTCATAATTATTTAAACACAAAACATTATTAAAAATTCTTATCTTTCTATCTTTCAAATTCAAACAATACGACGTTTTTCTGTACGAAAATAATGACAAGATTTTCCTTATAAAGAAGATGATTTTGGTCGCGAAGGAGATGATTTTCCTAACAGAGACGTATATTTTCAGGTCAAATTTAATTTTTTTCAGGTAAAAAATGACTAAACCATATGAGAAATAAGTTTAAAAAAATAATTTATTTTTTAAAAAAAAGGATGTTGACCGCCGATAACGAACACCCCCAAGGGGGGTCGACCGCTGTGGCAGACACCCCTGACCGATGGTCGGCCAAGGCGGCCAACCCCGTGTTCACCGGAGGCGGTCGACCCCCCCTTTGGAGTATCCCCCAACGGCGATCAGCATTTTTTTTTTTTTTGTTACTGTATTTTTAGATATTTTTTTTAACTGAAAAGACAAATATTTTACTCACTAACTTTCAATATGTCGAATATTGACTCTCACAAATGTGATAATTTCGTAATTCTTTTAAAAAGGTATGGGCATTTTTAAAAATTTGAAATAGAATCACCCAATTAATAATTCACATTTTCGGATACAAAAAATTTCAAATGTGTATCCTCAAACCAAACATTCACTCTAAAGTGGTGCGTAATCGAGCATCTAAAACGTTCATCCTCAAAACCAGTTGATGATGCACATACTTGCAGGAATAAGTAAACAATCCATGATCTAGATTTGGTAAGGTATGTTCTTTTCATCCATCTCCGACTGAGGCAGCAGCAACAGCATCTATCAGGCACAAACTATCTCTGAAAAGGAATACCGCCGCCAGAAAACTCTATCTCCTGCAGATGAACATAGAATGTTAGCGCGCAACTCATACGAGGTTGTGGACAAGAGAGTATAACAGAATCCAGGTGATGGTAGGAACAAGAGGTGATTTTGCCAAGTGAACAAGAGCATAAAGTGTAAACATACTGAGTAACCACAAAGAGTAGCAGAAGCCAGAAAGCTTCACTAGAATTAGAAATGGGACTATCAACTATGATGCCAAAAACCGATATAGACAAGCAAGGGCAGATATATAAGAGAGAGCAAGGAACAAAAAAGACAGGTGGAGAAAACAGGAAACCAATGAGAGCCGATTTATACAATAGCTCAATCACGTGTTTGGTCAAACTGAGGATCGAGGACAGAGCCAAACCAACCAACATAAATGAAACAAAACTAATCGTTCAGGAAATGGAATAATAACCTCTGCTTAAACAAGGCAGAAAGAACTATGCAAAGTAGTTTTTAAGAGTCATAAAACATGTTGACAAATGAAGATATATTATTGGCCCCCCTATCCAGTCGCAAGGCGCACCGAGGTTGTGGAGTCTAGACGCAAGGCGCAGACGCACGCCTGATCGAAGCTAGGCGCAAAAAAACCCCCAAAAATTCTGATAATAAATGTGAACATTGAACCATAATTTAAAATAAAAAAATAAGCTTCTAATTGTCTAAAGAAGTTAAAAAAAAAAATTACAATAATAATATAATATAGTACAAATATAATCTAAGTAAATAACAAAACTAAAAAGTGATTTGTGAAATCTAAAATAATAAAAATCTTCAACCATCATTCGTCGGGAAGTGAAAAAAAGATTATCAACACTCTATTCAACATCTTCTATTACTCCTTGTAAGGTAAGGATATTACTCCTTGTAAGGTAAGGAGGTTGCAATGCTTCACTTGCTCTAGCAACAGTTTCCCAAATCAAAGAATCATCTTCAAACACTAAATCATTCCCATTATCATCGTCATCGTCATCAAATCTATCTAGTAATCACTCATTGGATTCTTCAATATTGTCTACAAGAATTGGATCTATAATATCTCTCTGATTGTATCGACGTCTTAATACTCTATTATATTTCCCGTACACTAAATTTGAGATGTTCTTGAGCCAACCTATTTCTTCTTTTGATGTGAAGGTGCAATAAGAAACAAATACAAAGTAAATACTTCATATTTCTTAAAAATCTTTTCTTATAATAAATTGAAACGTTTATATATTCAAAAACGCTCTAATTTCTCTCACAACCCATAGCACTACAAGTTAGGAAACGAAGTACTAACTCTTTGAGCTCCTTGACCTCCTCCTCTACCTTCAGGTCTAGAACTTGATGTCTAGAGGTACATGTCCTTAGAGATTAGAAATTGGTTGGGGCGACAGTTTGGGCTTCGACTTCTCATCTTCTTCTCCTCTCTCACATATCACTCAAATAAATCGTCTCCTCTTTTTTTTTGTTTAATTACAAAATTGTTGACTTTAACCTAAAAATTTTTAGGTAAAAAAAGAAAGTTGAAATCATTGCGTCTAGGCGCGTCCGGAGCCTGACTAATAAGCGCGCGCCCGTGACGCATAGGCGCGCGCCTGATCGAACGCGCCTTACCTGGGGTATGCGAGGCGCTCCGGGTGCGCCTTGCGCCTGTCCGAGACGCGCCTTTTAAAACAATGGCATTGCCTCATTACAAAGCTCTTGTACAACTTGGCACAATAGGTTAGGCATTCTAGCTATATATTTTACATCAAATTCTTAGATCTTGTAATCTTTCTGTTAGTGAATGCAAGGAAATAATGAGAAGTCTTGTTTCTCTTCATTGACAAAAAAGGGGGTTATATACTATAAGTGTCAAATACCTAAACTATCCTTAATAAATCAAACACATAACTCACAACACTCTCCCTCAAGTTGGAGCATATTAATCATGCCCAACTTGTTACAAATAAATTCAACTCGACTCTCTGCAAAAGACTTGGTAAAAATATCGACAAGTTGATCTGTGGTCTTTACATGATTCAACACAATATCACTTTCTTGGAGCTTTTCTCGTACAAAATAGCAATCAATTACAATATACTTTATCCTATCATGGAACACTGAGATTGATGCAATATAGATGGCAGATTGATTGTCACACCATAATTGAGTAGGTCGATTAGCTGGATACTACAACTCATCAAGTAATTGATGAAAATAAGCGATATCACAGGTAACATGAGCAAGGGTCCGATACTCTGACTCTGCACTAGAACGAGCTACAACAGGTTGTTTCTTACTCTTCCAATAGATTAAATTGCTACCAAAAAACACACAATAACCCGTGGTGGACTTTCGATCAGAAGGTGACCCAACCCAATCCGCATCAGAATAACCCTCAATACGTCTGTGGCCATGATCACTATAGAGCAGTCCCCGACTAGAATGTTCCTTGATATATCTAAGAATATGCATAAGAGTTTTTCAAAAAGAAACTCGGGTATCAAACATAAACTGACTAGCAACATTCATAAAGAAAGCAATATCAGGACGAGTGATGGCGAGATAATTCAATTTGTTCACCAATCTCCTGTATCTATCTGAATCATCAAATACATAACCATTAGCAAGTAAAAGTCTCACCCCGGGAAGAATCGGAGTATCACTTGGTTTAGTACCAAACATGCCAGTATCCTGCAGTAAGTCTAAAGCATACTTGCGTTGGTACAGAAAAATCTCACGCTTGCGACGAGATACCTCAATTTCTCAAAAAAATAATTCAAAGATCCAAGGTTTTTAGTCTAGAAATGGCGTTGAAGAAACATCTTCAAGGAAGCAATATCTGCACTGTTGTTCCCAATGATAACAATATCATCAACATAAACAACACGAAGAATGCATCCAGCACTGGAATGTCGATAGAAAACTGAGTGGTCCTTTGCTAATCTCCGCAGGCCAAAGTGAAGAACCACAGAACTGAACCTCCCAAACCAAGCTCTAGGAGACTGTTTCAGCCCGTATAACTTCTTCAAGCGAAAGACATGCCCAGACTCCACTTGAGCAACAAACCCTGGAGGTTGCTCCACATATACCTCCTCCTGCACATCACCGTGAAGAAATGCATTCTTCCCATCCAACTGGTGCAAGGGCCATCCAGACGAGGCAGCAAGAGAAATGAGCAAAAGAGCAGAAGTCATCTTGGCAACAGAAGAGAAAGTGTCAATGTAATCAATACCATACACCTGAGCATATCCTTTGGTCACCAGACGGGCCTTGAAACGAGCAATAGAGCCATCCGAATTCACCTTCACCGCAAATACTTACAACCAATAATCTTCTTCCCAGGAGGCAACGGAACAAGATCCAAAGTTTGATTAGCCTCAAGGGCCTCTATCTCCTCACATATGGTCTGTTGCCACCACGGGGAAGAGAGAGCTTTAGAGAAAGATCGAAGAACAGAAATGGAGTCCAAAACAAAGACAAATGCCTGCAGAGAAGAGGATACCCTAGCATAAGAGAGATGAGCGAACATAGGATACATAGCACAACTATGCTGACCCTTCCGTAGGGCAATCGGAAGGTCCAAATCAGAAGGTGGAGAGGACGAAGAAGCGGTCGGTGATGAAGCCACAATAGATGGCGAGAGATCAAAATCAGGAACAACCGGGGAAGGATCCAAACCAAGAGTAGCAATCGGAGGAGCAACAATAAGAGGAGAAACACACTCATCTCGATGGTCTAACTGATCAATGACGACCGAACGAGGGCGAGGGGTATACACCCGAATAGGAAGGGCGGGTAACGAGTCAAATGGAAAATTCGGAACGGGTGGAGAAACCAGAACAGGTGGAGAAGCCGGAAGATCATCCACAGAAGAGGATGGTGACGACAATGGAGTCCAAACCAACTCGTAGATAAGAAGATCATCCACAGAAGAGAATGACTCGAATGGTGGTCCAACCGAGGGTGAAGAAGAACTGAATGGAGTAGCCTCATCGAATGCAACGTCAGCAGAAATATAAAATCGTTCTAACTCAGGAGAGTAGCATCGATACCCCTTTTGCGTGCGAGAATATCTCAAAAAGATGCACCTCAAGGACTTGAGATCCAACTTTGTAAGATGTGGTCGGATCTTCCGAACATAACATATACACCCAAAGATACGCAGAGGCAGAGGATGAAGGGATTGGCCAAAAAATAACACACTGTAAGGGATGTCCCCATGAAGAACAAACGATGGCATCTTGTTGATCAAATATACAGCAATCAACACTGCTTCACTCCAAAACATCTTGGACACACGTGTATGAACATAAGGGCTCGGATAACCTCTAATAAATGCAGTAACCTCATTTTGAGGAGGGATATTTGAATAGGAAGACTGATGAATGATCTCATGCTGACTCATAAAAGTAGTAAAGAAAGAGGAAAAGTATTCGCAGGCATTATCAATGCAAGAATACGAACAAGCATCGAAAACTGCGTCTGAATCTCAACACAGAAGGTAGTGAATACAGAAAATAGCTTAGACCGTGACTTCAAAAGGTATAACTATGTCATACGAGAATAATCAACAACAAATGTGACAAAATAACGAAAACTAACACGAGACTGGATCGGACAAGATCCCTAAATATCAGAGTGAATCTACTCAAATGGAGCAGAGGCCCGTGTATATCTCCGAGGCAAATACGTGGTTCTATGATGCTTAGCGAACTGGCAAAACTCACAAAATAGTCGGGGCACTGACCGAGGCTTGTAACAAGTTGAGTTGAATTTAATTGTAACAAGTTGGATATGATTAATATCTATACTTCAGCTTAAGGGAAAGTGTTATGAATCTTGACCCATTAGGGATATTTTGAGTATTTGATCCTTATAGTATATTAACCCTCCTTTGTCAATGAATGAGAATAAGTCTTCCCATTATTTCCTTGCATTCACCAACATATTGCATAGAGAAACTAATAGAGATAAGATTTCAATTACCATTAATAAAGTGTGGGCTAGGGAGTAGGAAGGAGGGTGATTGTCATCACTTTTTGCTTTTATTTATAAATTTTATTCTTTCTAATTTCCAACTTTATCCTTACGACACTCAAAAACATGATAATTAAAAAATCTTAGCGCATTTCCAAGAGTGTAAAAAATTTAGAGTTTTTGGAGTATGTGAATAGTTAGAGTATTGTGTAATAATTTTTAAAGTGAATGAAAATTTGAAGTGTAAATGGAAAGTTGGAGGGTGTATTATGAGCATATATTGTGTAATGATTTTTAGAGAGTCGGTATAATACACTCTTAATATAGAGTTTCAAATGGAATTTTTAAAGTTTAGAGAAAATTAGGTGGGTGAATAGTGAGAGATGAATATAATGATTTTTTGAGTATGAATGAAATTTAGAGTGCGAATGCCGAATAGTGAGAGAGGAAGTTTAACTCTTGGAGATGCTCTTATACTTATATAAATAGGAAACTAAAAAACTTTTTATTGCGAACAATTCTCTACTCCTATATCTACATTCTATTAAATACGATCATTGTCGTTTTCATAACTAATTTAGAACTTCCAATTCTCATACAATTATATGCTTCTCTTCTATTACTAGCGTGGAGATTGGTATTCAAACGACGCACAATAGTCCTTAATAAATTTATTTCAAACTCAACTTCTATATCACCAACTATCTGTTGTAATAGCTTTATTTATTTGGTAGTTTTATTTATTAGGTAATTTTTTATCATTGTATTAAATAGGAGAAATGACTAATTTGAATTAATATCTAATACATGACAATCAGATTTCTCTAATTTCACTGATGATGATGCGATTAATGAAAATGTAAACATCTCTCATCCTCCATTTGAATGAATTTTTTTTCTCATCACCAATATTAGTAATATTTCTTTTAATAACAAACCCGATATTAATAGCATTTTATAGATTTTAGAATATTTATCGTCGAGTATGCCCGTGTATAATTGTATTTCTTTAGGTATCCGAATTGAATTATATAATAAATAGAAGTATTATCCATGTAAAATATTCTTCATTGTGTATTTATACATATTTCAATGTATTAAAAATTATTTAAGAAAAAACTGGACCGGCCCGACAAGGCACAACACGTTTAAGATTTTTAGACACGAGCACGACATGAACACGGCACAATTGCCATCACTACTCCCAACCCCCCACCCAACCATAAAAAAATCGATTAATGACAGCACATAAAAAACTGGACAGAGGATTGTAATGTGTAACCTCATCATGCCAGGATTTTGTCAATAAACTACGGAAGAAATTGTATGAATACACTATAACCTAATTTCTTCCATTCAGGTAAGACCGAGAGCAATGCAAAAGAACCAATATGCTCTCATAATAGGTATCCCATACCATCACACCTCTTTTTCCACAGAAAAAAGCTATGTGCTCCCTTTAAGAGAAATCAAACTCAAAACTTATAAAGTAAACGTACCACATCAGACATATCACAATGAAGCTTTGTAACAGAATCTCCACGACCAAGCTCTGGCATTACTCCATAAGCAATGTAAGTCTTTGGCCCCATATCTGGCATGAGAGATCCGTTCGGCAACTTTGTGGCGAGATTGATAATGCCACGACGAGGATGAGTGTACTCCTTAAATGGCAAAGCCTTAATAAACTCAGCACCATGGCGTGGTAAACGCTTCTCAAATTCAATAGATGGTGGCCAATCTTTTAACTTCAGTATTTGAGGCCAACCTCCAATGTCAAGAGTAACCTTCAAATAATTCATGAAGAAGTTGCGAATATTAATATCAACCTGGTATCATCCATACAAAAAGTTAGAGAGCTCATCACATATAACAAACACCTCAAAATACACAACCTCAGTAAAAATATCAAAGCAAAGAGTTCTAACCAAGCACCCTGATTCAGTAAACATGATCCTTGATCATATTTTTTTCCCGTAAATCAGGAATGACAATGGGGTGGGTTCGAGGAATCCCCGATTGTACCTGATTTTTTTTCCCGTACCTGAACCCGCCACGTACCCAATCGGGGATTAAGATTTTCAACCCGTACCCGTCCAGATCGGGTACGAGACTAGTTCGGGGAATCTCGTTAGGGGCATAGGGTGGGTTCGAGGCGGGTTCAGGGTACGGGATGGGTTCTAGGTAGGGGGTGGGGATATAAATACTATGGGTTATGAAACGGATTAGGGGTTCAGGGCGGATTGGGGCGGGTTCGGGTTCGAGTAGGGTTCGGGGTAGGGATAGAGAAATACCGAACCCGCTCCGAATCCGGTCAAACATAGTTTAACCCCATCCCAAACCCGGTCAAATCAGGTTTAACCACGCTCCATTCTAATCGGATTGTTCAGATTCGGATTGAGTTCGGATTTTATTCATTCCTAATGGTGGCTATGATACCATGTAGAGAGAAATAATGGAAAGTCTTTGTCACATTCTCATTACTCTAAAGACCTGTTTGATTCACGGTATTGAAATGCGGGATAGTATTATATATCCGGCAGACAATAAATCTTGCGTTTGATTTGCAAAATGAGCTTCGGATATAATGTCTGGTTGACTTCATATCCGACTAAAACACAACATAGCCAATACCTGGCCCCTCCTATTACTTGGTATTTGACTGACGCCTCATACACACACCACCACCAAACATCTCCATCTCCCTCAACCTCATGGCTTCAATTTCATGGCTTCAATTTTGTGGTCCTCCTCCGCGATTCAAGCTCGAGTTCATGGCTTCGATTACGACTTTGATTAGGGCTGATATTTGATTTTGTTGTCCTCGATTTTGATTTCGACTTCAACAAATTTTGATTGGATTTCTGGTCTTAAAGTTTTGTTCTTGATTAGGGTTGCAATTTGAGCTCGATTTTGTTCTTTGATAGTTGGTGGTGCAGTCGTACAAAGATGGTGGTGGTGGTGCAGAGATGGTGATAGTGGCGACTATGGTGGTGCAAAGATGGTGGTGGCGGTAACTATGATGGTTCAGAGATGACGATGGGTGCAAAGATGGTGGTGGCAGCAGCTATGGTGGTTCAGAGATGGTGGTGGGTGGTGCGGAGAAGGTGGTGGATGGTGGCAATGGTGGTCTAGAGATGGTGGCTATGGTGGCGGGTGGTGGTCCAGAAAATTATATCCGGTGTTTTTTCTGTAAAACAAACAATCATATAAACGGATTATAATACGTCATGCTAATAACAGTCTTCACTATACCTCATTATATCTGACATATTCTATATCCATTAAAAATTAATACTACAATCAAACACACCCTAAACATATTTAAATCCATAAACATAATAGAATTACATAAAAATCATCATATGAATGAAATTTGGACAGTGGATTAAATGAATAAACATAAGGTATGAGCCAAAATAAAATTAACCCAAACAAATACAACCATAAATATATACGTATATACATATATACATATATAATTATAAATAAGGGAATTATATATATATATATATATATATATATATATATATATCAAGCCGGGTAGGGCCCAAAATACTCATACTCATTTCCAGGCCATTTATATAACCGGGCCTAAAATATTATCCAAACCTATTATATCGAATCTAAATTTTTTCCCATCCTAAAAGTTTTGGACTGGACGGGCCGATCCGGTTTTGATTAACTCTACTTACAACCCATCAACCTAAGTTTTTGGGTTAAGATATATCTTCAACACGTGTTTATGTGACTATCTGATTGTAGGCTTATAGACTCATGTTTGGTCTTGATTGTTGGGCCGTTAGACCCAAATTTAAACCCCTTGATGGTGGTCTTCCCAACACAATCAGCGTGTTGGCTTCCCATTTCTAGGAGCATCAAGAACATCTGAATTACATCAGTTTCTCTTTGCAGCCAGTGCCAAAACACAATGATTTAAAGGTAGATTCAGTTAAAGAAAGTGAGACCATGATCAAGCATATAAATAGATGGTTCAATTTAAGGCAATTGCAATTTTTCATATCATCTACCAAAATAAAAGGGCATTCAGGCAAGACGGCCAATGCGAGCCTTTTTCCCAGATGGAAATTTCAAAAATCAGCATCCTGGGAAGGCCAATTAAAGTAGTTTCATTTCAGATAACACCCGCACTGTGACTTTCAATGTAAATATAATGCAGCAAAAGTTCAGTTAGGCATGTCCTATGTGATATTTGACGACTTCCATTCCATGAACGTCGTTTGCTGGCAACTACTGGAGTGTGACAAGCGGCACCGACAGGCGCGTGACAGGCGATAGGTGGGCCTATAGAGGGCCTGAACGACAATGGGTGCTCTCACCCG
>JAOWBR010177563.1:0-10932 GCA_028571145.1 Dionaea muscipula
GCGGCTGATTGGAGAGAGATTGTCAGGGACCGTACTCACTGTCAGAAGAATATTTTTGGTCCCCAGGCACGTGTAAATAGGAGAATTAATGTATTTTCTCTTTATTACGCAAATTCAAAGCCTATATAACGGCTGAGAGTTGTAATCAGTAGATTTATGATATGAATGAATTGAAAAACTAGTTTCTCCATAGTTATCTTCTTTCCTTAGCTTCCCATAGCAGTAGCTCAGTAGTTCAATAGTGTAGCCACTATTCTTCCGTCGAGACTAGCTCCGGAAATTTCCTTTCCACCTTCATTTCCCACTCACCGTTGAGACCACTTCGGTTGAGCTCCACCCTTGTTCATCGTAATCGGATTCGTCTAGCCATCGAGACCACTCTGGTTATTCGGGTCCATTACAATAGATTCCTGTTTGCAACGGGTTATCTCAATTCCCAAAAATTATCTCAAGGGATCAAGATCTTGATCCCTAGTCTGAAACTGATTTTGAAGAAAAGTCTTTAGAAAGGCAATCCCTGCACTATCACTCCCAGTAATAACAATGTCATCCACATAAACCACAAGGAGAATACAACCAGTGCTAGAATGACGAAAAAATACCGAATGGTCCTTGGCAGATCTCCGCAAACCAAAGTCTGAAATCACAGAGCTGAATCTTCCAATCCATGCTCTAGGAGATTGCTTCAACCCATATAAGGACTTCTTCAACCAACTCATATAGTCGGACTCCCCCTGAGCAACCTCCCCCCCTGAGCAACCATCCCGGGAGGTTGCTCCGTGTAAACCTCCTCCTGCTGATTACCATGAAGAAATGCATACTTCACATCAAGCTGATGTAAAGGCCACCGAGAAGAAGCTGCAAGAGAAATAAGCAGACGGGCGAAGGCCATCTTGTCCACTGGAGAGAAGGTGTCAGTATAGTCCATGTCATACATCTGGGCATAATCTTTAACCACTAAGCGGGCCTTCAAACGTGTAACAGAGCCATCAGGATTCACCTTAACGACATAAACCCACTTACAACTGATAGCCCGCTTCCCTGGTGGTAAGGGAACAAGATCCCAAGTCTGATTAGCCTCAAGGACCTTCATCTCCTCACACATGGTCTGTTACCATTCCGGGGAAGAAAGGGCTTCAGATAAAGATCGAGGAACAAAAATAGAGTCCAAAGCAAAGATAAATACCTGCAAAGAAGAGGATACTCCAACAGAAGAGAGATGCGCAGACATAGGATTTGTGACACAATTACGCTGACCCTTGCGTAGGACAATCGGAAGGTCTAAAGCAGAAGGTGGAGAGGAAGGAGGAGCAACCGATGATGAAGCCATAGTAGATGGCGAGAGATCAGAATCAGGTACAACCAGGGAAGAATCCAAATTAGGAGTAGCAATCAGAGGAACAATAACAGGAGGAGGAGCACACTTATCTCGATGGTCCAACTGATCAATGACATCCTGACGGGGGTGACGGGTATACACCCGAATAGGAAGAGCAGGTAGCGAGTTAAGTGGAGAAGTCGGAACAGGTGGAGAATCCGAAACAGGTGGAGACGACGATGGAATCCGAACCAACTCGTAGACAAGAAGATCATCCACAGACGAGGATGACTCGGATGGCGAACCAACTGAGGGTGAAGAAGAGCTAAATGGGAAGACCTCATCAAATACGTCAGCAGAAATACAGAATCGCCCCAACTCAGGAAAGTAGCATCAATACCCCTTCTTCGTGCGAGAATATCCAAAAAAATGTACCTCAAGGACTTGCGATCCAACTTCGTAAGATGTGGACGGATATCCCGAACATAACAGGCGCACCCAAAGATACGTAGAGACAAAGGATGAAGGGGTTGGCTAGGAAATAACACATGATAGAGTACTTCCCCTTGAAGCACAGACGATGGCATCCGATTGATCAGATAAATGACAGTCAACACTGCTTCACTCCAAAACTTCTTCGGTATATTGGTTTGAAACATAAGAGCTTGTGTAACTTCCGATAAGTGACGATTCTTCCGTTCTGCGACCTCATTCTGAGGTGGGGTATTAGGACAACAAGACTGATGAATAATCTCATGTTGAGCCATAAAGGAAGTAAAAGAAGATGAGAAGTACTCTCGTGCATTGTCACTACGAAGAACTCGAACGGGCACAGAGAACTGTGTCTGAATCTCAACACAGAAAGTAGAGAAAATAGAGAACTCGGATCGAGACCGCATCAAATATAACCATGTCATTCGGGAAATCATCAACAAATGTGACGAAATAGCGAAACCTTGGGAGAGATGGGACTGGACATGGCTCTAAAATATCAAAATGGACTAATACAAACGGCTTAGTAGCCCCTGTATCACTGTGAGGCACATATGTAGCACGATGATGTTTAGCAAACTGGCAAGACTCACAAAATAGTTGGGACAAGGATTGAGCCTAGGGGCATAATATCTTAAGACTAGAAAGAAACGGATGACTGAGACGATTATGAAGATCAATAATGGTGGAGGAAACCCCTGAACAAGCCAAACTGGAGGAATCAACATCCAATACATAAAGTCCCCCTGAGGTACGATGTCCTCGACTAAGAGATTTGCCTGTCGCAAGATCTTGAAACTCACAGGAATCAGCAAGGAAGACAACTCGACAATGATGAGTCCGAGCCAATGCACCGACAGATAACAAATTAAATGATAAAGTAGACAAATATAGAACAGAAGAAATGGTCAAGGCAGAGGTAAGAGAGATGGTCCCCACTCCCCGAATCGGGACAAAAGAACCATCAGCGACACAAACATCAGGATAAGAGGAGGTGGAGGAGTACTCCTGCAGCAGACCAAGAGTGCCAGTCATATGATCGGATGCTCTAGAATTAATGATCCAATCTCTAGGAGAAGCAGACAGATAAGCGGTGGACTGGACCGTGGGAGTTGATTGAAGGGACTGAACACACATAACTAATGAACAGATGAAGGAACCGACTGGATCGGGCCATGGCTACTAACAAGATCAGTCATCTCTCCACATATAAGGGAATCACATCAATAACAAAAGTGAATGCAGGGTCATGAACCGGATCCTGTGAGCAGACGAAACTAAGCACCGTGAACATAAGCCGAGACAGGATGCACTGAATAAGAAAATCATGAATCAGGCACTCAGTGACAATGACAATTCAAGTAGAGGGAGAACAATCACATGAGGCACTCAATCAGGCACCCAAGTAGAAAGACACCAAGGACACACTTGGAAAGGTTTCAAACCTCGAAAACATAAGGATCGGGGATGAATCAGCGAGTACCGCAGAAGGAAAACTTGGCCAGAGGAAGAAGCGGAAGAAATAGCCACGAGCGGATATGCGGCAACACGTGACCAGCGGCACGTGGGTCTCACGCGCGGCCAGAGGCGGTGGCGCGTGACGTGCCGGACAGCAACGGGAGCATGTTGATCTAGAGCGACTCCCTCTCCTCCATCCATCCATGGTGGCGGTGAGCATAAAAAATTGCCAAATCGAAGTTGATCTGCAATCTTCTTCAACGACAACCAAGAGGGCAAAATGGCTTGTGCCGCCGCGTGACTGAGTTGCTGGAGAGGCGGCCAACGGCTAGAGGAGCGCCGATGACTGGGTGGTGGTCCAAGGCCCGGGCCTTGCTGGACGGCAGTGGTGGAAGGTTGTTTAGGGCGGCGACAGTGGTGGTTTCTTGTGGTGGTGAAGGGGTTTTTTTAGTCCAAAGCTCCGATACCATGTTAATTCATGTCTAGAAAATAATAGAAAGTCTTACTTCATTCAATAAGGGTTAAACCCTTATATACTACAACATACAAAAATACCAAAATACCCTTAATTAGCTAGCACAACATATATCATAACAATCAATCATCAGCACGATCACTTACCACTAGGTGGGATCGGCCACAAGTATCCATTGACATATATCCACAGGATACATACACACAAAATCCGACAAAAATAGTGTATTGGCTGTCGACTACGTAACACAAATTGCCCTAACCTAGTCCAGAGATTAGGTTTAGGCTAGGTAAAGTAATATAATAATAATATATAACAATACATATGGCCAACTCATGGTAGTGGTAAAAGTTCTCTCCATTTATCTTCAGTAATTTTGCAATTCTTTTGAGGGCTGAAAGTGAATTTGTTCATGCCTGTTTTTGCATTGTCTCTTAACAATTACCTGGGAAGGATACTGTATTCCATCCTATATAGGTAACCAGGCAGGTCAATTAATGAAGGTTCATATGATGCAGGTGTGGTCCTTGTCAATTTATGGTCCCTGTTCTTAATGAAGTGAGTGCTACCCTCAAAGATAAAATCCAAGTGGTGAAGATTGACACCGAGAAGTACACAAACCTCGCTGATAAATATAAGATAGAGGCATTGCCTACTTTCATTATATTCAAGGATGGACAGCCTTATGACCGCTTTGTAAGTGAAGACTAAAGTCCTGTTATCTCTCTTAGGTATTGATACAAAGTTATGAATGCTTTACAAGTGGAAGTTGCTTTCAAGAGATCTCTTTTGCCTGTATACCTGTTTTTTCGTGTAAGTTGAGAACTGATATGTGTTGTTATGGTACCAAAAATAAATATCCCAACTCAACTACTAGGTAGTGGGGTGAGCGAGGGTCGATCCCACAAGGATTGCCTGTGACTACTAACAATGCGAAAAGAAAAATGAAAAATGAGGGTTTTGATTTATGTAGGCTAAACTGAAAAAACATGCAAATGAAGAGAGATGTCAATAAATTAAAATGTTTCGGTTCTGGTTGGTTTGCTTGTGACAAGTGCAATTGTTCATTGATGATAATTAGATAAATCGTTTTCCTATTAATATTCAACCAAGACAATTAGGACTCTTGCACCATTAGTGCTTATTGTTCTTACTTAGGTGTAATTAGTTAGGCTCTTGGACCTCCAATCAACCAAATTGCCATAGCGCCCCACGATAAGGCTCATCGGCTCATGCGAACAATTGCCTTGAGCACTAGAAAAACAGTGGAATTAGGGTAGTAACACAGGTCGAGTTATTTAAGCCTATCCCTTGATTCCCTTGGGCTAAATTGTGACCGCCTAATTGCTAAACTGATTAAATTTGCCTAGGGTGAAGCCGAAATCTAACCTAGCAGTGATTACACAGGTTGATTAATTAAGTTGGCCAGTCCACAATCAATACAACATGCAATCTATCCTTTAGAATGGAGAATCAATGATACCTATGGAATAAACGACATTTAATTAACAAATAATTGTCTCACAGCATTAGAACATCATAGGTTTACAGTACTATCACCTGAACAAATAAAGGACAAGCTTAGAATCATACCGGAGAACATTAATATATGATTGGAAGGAGGAATCAGAAGCAAAATAGCTTCGTCAACCCTCTTTTCTCTTCCTCTAGTTGCCTAAAAACTAGACCCATCAGCTCGTTCTCTAGTTCTCCCTATCGTCTCTCTCTTTTTCAAATGTAAAAAACACAGCTTCTAAAAACTATACCTAAAAACCTTAAAATACTCTGCATAAGCTGACCAATTTTGAGCCTGTGGAATGATTCTCGAACACCAGAATGGGACATTTCGATGATAGTGAGGCTCCAGACCACTCCGGTTTTTAGGGGAGAGTGAGGTTCCTAACTATCATCCTGGGCCACCAGAACAACCTTGGTCTTCGAGCCTTGTGTTTCGTCCTTCACTCTCTCATGCATGCATCCGAGTCTCAAACACTTCATCCAAATGCTCTGAAACTGCCGTTTTAGCTCATCAAATGAGTCTTGAGTGGTGTGCAAAGGAGAAGAACAAAATATAAATAAATATGATACTAAAGCACAATGTTTCACTATAAAGGACATTGAAATACACTACAACTAAGTATGAAAATATATGCCTAATAGATACCCCCTCACATAGTTGTGTTGACTCGTCCTCGAGCAAACAAAACTAAACAAAGAACAAAACAAAAGGAAAACACTAACTAACCCATAGCCACTTTCATAGGTCTCGCGATTGTACTTACCACGTACAACAAGCCCTTTAAGCCCCTAGGTAGTCTCATTGGATGAGTAAGTTCTCGTGAGGGGATTGTAGAAGATACTCCCACAAAATCTCGACATAGCTTGCAATTATTTGTTTTAATGGTCTCAATTACCAAACATATGCATACATAATGTTTTAAAACAACAATCCATACCATAGCCACATTCTCTTACTCACTACTCAGAATTGAATCCAAAATAAAGAAGCCAGTCCACTATCGGGATAACAAGTGCGGAGCCAATCCACCCATTTCGTATCTGAGCTAGCCACCCTCTTATCCTTGTCATAACCCTTGCAAGTTCATCACAACATGAAAAGAACGCGGTCACAGATAGCATGACATAGCTCAACAAGCACTCACAAGTTTGTGTTTTATCGCTCATTCCCTCGCAAGTGTCTAGAATGGTCACACAAGAGCCTTCAACGATGATGCGCTACCATAGGCTTGCTAAGGCACCTAATCTCCATTAATATATGCATCAACTTCCAAAAGTCAAAAAGTCCTCTCTTGGGTTGTAATGAGGCATTTGGTTAGCCATTAACGTAGGAAAACAAACAAGGCTCGCCAGGGCTACAAATGTGTATAAATAGTCACACACCTCATTTAACAAGAATTAGCTTAACTTCACAACCTTTCTTCTCCTTTGCAATTTCACATACAAGTTGATGCATCAAGACACTTATCATAATGAGTTGTAAAAATTTTAAGTCCGTTCTAATAGTTTCATTCCTCTTGTCCTCTTCCTCTTTCCTTCAACAAGCACCACCTCCCCTTTTTTCAACGATGCTTTCAGCGGTCTTCTTACCACGTGTCTAGCCTATCTTAGATGATTTTTTCTCACCTTATCCTCAATCGGGGTTACTTCTACCTCTCGATGAATCTCCATATTACACTTCTTGTCGTTTAAGTTTACTCCATGCATCCATCGAAGCATCCTTATTTCCGTCATCCCATCCTTTTTTACATGACTCTTCTTGATTGCTGGTATTCTCATCCATACGTTAAGGCTGACTTAATAGTTGGCCTATAGAACTTTCCTTTAAGCCTTGCAGATATTCTTGTATCGCATAAGAACTAAAATGCTCCTCTTCATTTCTGTCAACCCGCGCTAATCCTATGAGTAACGTCCTCATCAATATCATCATCACAATTAATCTTAAACCCTAGATATTTAAATCTATTGTACATTGGAATTTCAAACCCTCCAATGACCACCGACTCCTCCACCGAGCCGAAGATACTGAAATCAAATTTCAAATACTCAGTTTTTATGTTATTGATTATTAACCCTTTAAGTCTCTAGCCACTCATCTCTTTAGTTTGCTTTGAACTCCCTCCCTAGATTTGTCTATAAGGTATATCCTCTTGAACATGTTTCATAATCTGATCAAGGGATACCAAGCTTAGCACTTATCCTTGATACACCCCCACTGTATAGGAAAACTATCTCATTCTCCGCCTGCTGTACCCATGACGTCGTCTTGGCGTACATGTGTTTAATGACTTCAAAATACTTTTTTTGACTTCTTTCTTTTCCAACATCCACCAACCACCAGACTATCTCTCCCGACATCCCGTCATATACTTTCTTTCTCTAAGTCAATAAATATCATATGAAAGTTCCTTCGTGTCTATATTTTTCCATCATCCCTCACAACAAATGAATAGCTTCAATCGTAGCCTGGCCTGACATAAAACTAAATTAATTTTCAAATACTTTGGTTGTTCGTCTAAGCGTTTGTTTAATGACTCTGTCCGATAATTTCATTGTACGATTATAACAATCCTGTACATCTCCCTTATTTTTATACATTGACACTATAGTACTCTGTCTCTAAGCATCTGCCATTATCTTCTGTGTTAGAATCCAATTGAACAGTTTACAAAACCATCTTATGTCTTACAAAATCTGCCGCTTTTCAGATATCAATTGGTACCCTATCTAGCTCAACTGTCTTATTCGTCACCATCTTTCTTAGAATCCATTGAATCTCAGATACTCTGAGTTGTTCAACATATCTATACATATTTGCTTTCTCTTCCTGGTTAACGTCCAAATTTTATAGCTGAACTTTGCCCTCGTTAAGAAGAGTACTAAAATAACTACACCACTGTTGCTTAATATCATCGTCATTTACCAACAACTTATCATCTTCCCCATTAATGCACTTGATTGCCCCAAAGTCCCTACCCCTCTTATCTCTTGCACTTGCTATTCTGTAAATGTTTTTCTAGCCTTATTTGGTCCTAAATTTGGCATAAAACTCATTATAAGAATTCACTTTGGCTTCCCTAACAATCTTTCTAGCTAATTTCTTAGTCGTCTTATACTTCTCAAAAGAATCCTCTGACCGACATTCTTGCCTTGTTTAAAGCATTTTTTCTTAAATTTATTCGCTTTTTAGACCTCTTCACCCCACCGCCACCGCTCTCCTTTGCCCACACTTCCCTCCTTAAATTTTCCAAGCAATTTTCTCGCTATCTTAGTAATACATTCTATCACCCGGTTTCATTCCACGTTTACATCTTCTATAGCCCCTGCAATCCATAAACCTCTATCACTCAGCTTTTTGCGCATTTCCATCACCTTATCTCCTTTCAGCGCCAAATACTATCCTTTCCCTTAGGTTTCTGACTCCTCCGGGTTTTAAAGCTTACATCCATCACCAAGTCTGTGTTATGTGGTTAGGCTTTCCCCAAGGATAACCTTACAAGCCCCTATATCTGTTTTCCTTGAAAACAAGAAGTCAATCTTACTTTTATTTACGTTACTCTTGTAAGTTATCAAGTGCTCGTCCATTTAGCCTCAATTGTTCAGTTGAGGCTAAATCTAAAGCACGTGTTCAATTTGAAGCACGTGTTCAACAACACGGTGTTGTCAACACCATATCCCAAGCCAGAGCAAACTCTAGAATAGCTAACTGACTCATTCCTTGTTATTTTTACTCAACAAAATGATAGCAAACCCATTCTCACCAATGGAGGTTGGGAGGTGTTTTATTAATTGATAATGAGTCATGGGCTACTTGGGCTCTAATTCTAATACATGGTTATAAGTCCAAGATTGAAAACATAACTCTCACACTCCTCCTCAAGTTGGAGCATAAATATCAACTATGGCAAATTTATTACAAATAATTTGTACACGACTCCCTGCTAACTGCTTAGTGAGAATATCAGTAAGTTGACCAGCGGTCTTCACATGACTAAGCGCAATAGCCCCTTATAATAGCTTATCCCTCATAAAATGGCAGTCAACCTCAATATGCTTAAGTGGAAAACTTAATTTGATGCAATATGGATAGCGGACAGACTATTACACCACACCTGTGTAGCTCGGAGTGCTACATATCGCAGCTCATCAAGCAATTGGTGGATAAAAGTAGCGTCACTGGCAATATGAGCAAGGGCCCTATACTCTGCTTCTGCACTAGATTCCTAGATCGGGCTACAATTGATTGCTTCTTGCTTTTTCAAGAGATTAGGTTGCCACCAACAAATTTACAATATCTAGTGGTAGATTTACGATCAGATAGTGAACCTACCCAATCTGTATCTAAGAACCCCTCTGTACGATTGTGTCCATGATTAGAATATATCAGGCCTCAACTTGGATATCCCTTGATATATCTAAGAATATGCAAGACGGCTTTTCAGTGAGGAACACGAGGATCAGATAAAAACTGACTTACGACACTCACGGGAAAGGCAATGTCTGGTCGTGTGATGGCCAAGTAATTCAACTTGCTGACCACATGTCTGTCAGGATCAGTGTAAGCATCACCATCTTCGGGTGTAAGTTTCACTCCCGAAAGCATAGGAGTGTCGCTAGGTTTAGCAACCAACATCCTAGTGTCATGTAAGAGATCTAGAGCATATTTGCGCTGAGACAAGAAAATCCCAGACTGACAACGTGCAACCTCAATACCAAGAAAGTACCGTAATGAACCAAGATCTTTGGTATGTAATTGCTGCTGTAGGAATGCCTTCAAGGTAGTAATCCATGTAGCATCACACTCCCTGTGATCACAATATCATCCACGTAGACCACAAGGAACAAGCATCCAGCATCAGAATGACCATAGAAAACACAGTGGCCTTTGGCTGATCTTTGCAACCCAGACTCTAGTACAGCAGAGCTAAATCTCCCAAACAAAGCTCTGCGAGATTGTGTCAAGCCATACGGTGACTTCTTCAGCCCACAAACACGGTCAGACTCCTCCTGAGCAACAAACCCAGGTGGTTGCTCCATATAGACCTTCTCCTGTAAATCGCCGTGAAGAAAGACATTTTTAATATCAAGCTGACACAAGGGTCACCCCGAGGAGGCAGTAAGAGAAATAAGCAGACGAACAGAGACCATCTTGGCAACAGGAGAGAAGGTCTCTCGGTAATCAAGGCCATCCTATGTGGTTGCTCCATATCCAGGTGGTTGCTCCATATCCTATGTTTCATCATAGGATATGTGGTACAACTCCGCTGGCCCTTGCGTAAGGCAATAAGAACATCCAAATCGGAGGGCAGAGAAATAGCAGGAGAGAAATCCAGTGACAAAGGAGTAGCACTAGGAAGAGCCGGTGTAGGAGCACTAGTGGGCAAAGGATCAGCAGGGGAGGAGTCCAGTGACGAGGGAGCAGGGCCAGGATGGCCAGTAGGGGCCGGCTCAGGAGCGTCTACAGAGCCCCGCAATATCACGGAGCGAGGGCCGCGAGTATACATCTGAAGGGGCGGAGGGAGAGCCGATGGGGAAGGTGCGGGGGTCCCAGGGACAAGCTCATAGACAAGAATATCGTCCACAAATGAGGACGAATGAGACGAGTCCGGAGAAGATGTGGAGAGAAAGGGTTGAGACTCATCAAACACAACATCAACTGACACACAGAATC
>JAOWBR010177574.1:0-10931 GCA_028571145.1 Dionaea muscipula
TCTAAACATTTCATAAAAAAATGTAAAAAAAGCGTGTCAAAAAGTGTGTCAAAAAGTGTGTCCATGGATCCTTCCCCTATATATATATATATATTAGTGTAGTACAAAGACAAAAATACACTTCATGGGTTACACGCAACTATACTTTACACTTTCTATAAAAGTAAGTAGTTTTCATCTTCAACTTCATCATCATCATATTTGTCAGATCTTTTGTGTATGCGTTCTTACGGATTACAGATTCGGTGAACTTGAACTTTCCGCAATCCTAGTAACTATGGGAAGGAGCCAGAAGATAATTGACTTTTCTAAGTGGATGCTACTAGCGGTGATTATGTAATCTCGTTGTAAAGCAGGACTATTTGTGGACTAATGTGATTAGACCCCGAGGCTATGTTGCTCCAGAAAGAATTATGAGGGGGTGGGGGGTTGAGCCTTATCCTTATATTTTTTCCAAAAAGGTTGTTTCCCGCCTCGAATTCATGACCAACAGGTCACCAATGAAGCAACTTATCATTGCGTCAAGGCTAAGCCTTCATGTTACTCATCTTCTTGCTGCATTAAAATATTGTGTGCATCAGCATACATGCTTTCTATTACCAATTAAATTCCTACATGCATACAGTTTGTAGACAATTTTAGTGCGAGAATATTATCCTGCTTACCTTTTTCACAACTATTCCAGTAATTGCAAGTCGACAGCCACTGTCTATCTTACCAGCATAGTTTGGTTGTAGCCTGTTTCATCTTGTAAGACTTTCATTTGCTGTTATCTAATAGTCTTGAACCCAGGTCCACCCTTGGGGCCAGAGACTATCAAGAAGAGGAAGATAGGCAATAAGGAATTCTGATATTGGATCATAGGCGCCAAATGTTGTGCGCCCTTTTAGCTAAACGAAACACACTTTTTTTTGAAATTTCAAAAATGCCACTAACCTTTTTAATATTCCGAAAATATCTCTACCCCTTTCATAGCTATTTAAACACAGCGTATTGTTTAATATTTTTCGTCAATTTTTTTCTTCTTATATTTCTTATATTTTTATCCCTCAAATTCAAACGGTGCGACTTATTTCTTTTTGAAACAAATGAAAAACGATTTTTCTTACAAAATGGATGATTTTACTTGCAAAGCAGATGATTTTCGTGACAAAGACGCATCTTTTTAAGTAAAATTTTAGTTTTTTCGAAAAAAAAATAGCCTAGTGTATTGGAAAAAAACATCAGCCGACGACCAACAGGGGGTGTCAGCTGTCAGCGACCGGCTGTCTGGCAAGGGATTCAGCCGCCTGGGCTGACGGTTGGGGTAAAAATGTCGGCCGAGTCGCCGACACCCCCTGGGGCCCATACCCCTGCCGTCGGTACTGTCGAGGCAATGGGCGAGTATATTTCGGTTATGAGAGGAGCGGTGTATACGTATATACTGACACAGTCGAAGAAAATCAATGTCCCTTTGGAGTTATAGGAGTTGAATTAAAAAATGGTACGTGAAAAATGGTGGTGAAGCTGGAAAAAAGCAAACATAATCATGATATCGGTGTCTACAATCAATGGCATACATCAACTGCGAAGTTAAACAAGGAGGTGCTGATAAAAGTGGCCCAATTGAACAGCGGTAATATGAAGCTGAAGCAGATCCTACAACAGTTGAAAAAAGATAATTTGGATAATGTGAGCAACAAAAGACATTCAGAATGCGTTGCAAAAGATGAGGAGAAGTGAGATAGGCAATCTGACGTCGATGCAACACTTTTTTAGGTGGTTGTGTGAAGCAGTGTCAAACCAAAATACCCAACAAGCATTAGCTCTCCCTGAAAAGGAGGTGATCCAGCCGCACCTTCCTATACGGCTACCTTGTTACGACTTCATTTCAGTCACCAGCCTTACCTTAGGCATCCCCCTCCTTGCGGTTAAGGTAAGGACTTCAGGTATGGCCAGCTTCCATAGTATGACTGGCGGAGGGATTATGGCTACTATCAGTACAATAGGAAAGAGTCTGAGTCGAACGTCGTAAGTGACGTATTCTTTGCACACCTGAAGCCCTACGAATTTGTTGCTTTTATTTGGTAATATTCTGAATGCGCTAAAAAAAATGATTCGGATAATGTGAGTACCAAAAGACATGTTCAGAATGCGCTGCAAAAGATGAGGAGAAGTGAGATGGGTAATCTGACGTTGATGCAACACTTTTTAGGTTGTTGAGGGATTATGGCTATTATCAGTACAATAGGAAGGTGTCTCAATCGAACGTCGTAAGTGACGCATTCTTTGCACACCTGAAGCCCTACGGACGTGTTGCTTTATTTGATAATGTTCTGGTGATAGATATGACTTACAAGACAAATTAGTTCGAGATTCCTTTGCACATTCGAAGTCTATGGACCTGTTGCTCTTATTTGAAAATATTGTCGACGGGGTAAAATTTTCATGTGGCATTCGTATTCATGAAGGGATGAGAACACAAAGAGCTTTATATGGGCATTGTAAAAAGTGAAGACATTGTTCAGTGATCAAATATCTTTGGGAACAATCGTCATTAACAAAGAACGGACATTGATGAATGTAGTGGATTAAAAAGCACATTGCCAAAGATGTGGAGAAGCCCCTTATCAACCTAGTTCGTACGAAAACATTCTGCAACTTTCGTTAGTAGGTGGAATTAGGTGGTGGATACAGCAACTGTAAAGGAGTACGATTGGCGACTATCAGAACTGGAGACGGCTTGGTCGCACGTGCCCGCCATATTACCTTATGTGGGGACACAGTGGCCGGAACCGTATAGGGAGAGATTCATCGTGTCCTGGACGAAGTCGATTCTACATTTTGGCGCTCAGACGACCAACAGGTAATACATGTTGCATAGATCACGTTTTTTAAATTTCTTATTTACAACCTTGAAAAATTGTGATGACCACATATTTGTGCATATTTTCAGCTGAAGAGATGGTTAGGGACAACTATTGGGAGTTTCTATTTTATCTTCCTCGGATTCATTCCTTGGTAAGATGCAATTGGTGGAGATAAAGGCCTAGTTGAAGAAGTCGCGAACTGTCAATCCCGACGTGATAGTGTTTGAGTTGTTCTGCCGGTTGAAAGGTTGAATATCACACAAAACTATTCAGTTGATAGATAATGAGTGGAAGGGTGAGCTGAGACCGTTGGCACAGATCCCGACCTGTGTGGGTGCACGATGAAGACGAGCTTTGGCCTGCCCTGTGTGCACGAGATGTTTCTGATGACAGCACATCACAAGTCGATAGATCCGGTTGATCATGTTTTCTGAATGACCCTTCACATGGGAGGAAATGAAGGAGATAATTGTGCGCAAAGGGATTCCAAGAGAGCAACTGGGGATGATCTAATAGATGGGGCGTTTGCACACATCAGGCAGCAGTCTGAAAGACAGAAGATTATATATGTCACTTGATTTATGATATGCTTTATCTTGAGTCTACTTAGCTTGAAGAGCCACTGATCCGGCGTCACGAAGGGTTGGCTAAAATAGAGTTCGGCGAAGAGGGATCTTTCTAGTTCATAGCATACTGATAAGATGTATTCCGACGGTGATATGACTACCGGGTCATGGACGACATAGTAGCCAAAGAAATTCATCTGCCTCCGAGCAGACATCGTTTGGGAGCATGGACAACACGTTTCCATTCGCCGTTGACATGCCATAGTACATATTGTCATACATCGCTGTGTTCATGAATGTCACGATGGACCACAACTGTGGGTTCAGAGTGTCTGTCCGAATACCAGAACGAGACGTAGAGGATGCGTGTGAGACTTGATTTGATGGAGGAGATGATAACCTATCGAGATTTGTATGTTCGCGCATTGCAGGGTGAGATGTACTACAATGATGCATGGCGCATATTAGATTGGAACAGTTCTCCTACTCTACATGATCATTGGTTGAGCTTGCTCGAGTTGAAATGCGTGGTCGCTGCATGGTACCAGAAAATCGTGACCTGCTTCTCAAGCATACAGTCTACCACATACTTGCTTTTGGAGGGTAAGATTGGGGACCAACCGTCATCTATGCAGTTTAACATGGGACTACTGTACAATCTCTCACACTTTTTTTCTCTTTGTTTGGCTTATGCAATACAGTTGCCTTTGCCAATAATGACCTGGCCGAGAGGATGTGATCCAATTGTACTGCACTGGAATGATTTACTGTGGTAGTCTTATATTAGTTGTGTAGTTTTGTATATAGATCTCATTATTGTATTTGAAATTCTAAACTATTCTGTATAATAAAATTTTATTCTATATAAACATTTTACAAAATCAATTGGAAAAAACCACACGACACAAATCCTGATCGACATAAAAAATGAAACTATCGTGTACACGACCCAATCGACGGTAACTCACCTACCATATCCTGGTCACCACGCCTGATCGGTTCCCTGGAGGTGTTGCTGCCAGCACATTCTCCCTTGTCACGTCGAGCCATCAAGTCCTCTAAGTGGTCGGTGACCTCATCAATGTGTTGTCATAATGTCGCCTAATCATAATGTGTCCGATTATGTCGATGGAGTGGGTACAGACGGTCAGCAACGTACCGCAGGCGTTGCAATTCCAGACATGAGAAAGAGACGAAATAAATAGAAATGGTCGTACGTGAAAATATCGTGTATTGAATAGAACTAACATATCGTTTGTACTTACCGCTGAATCTGGCAACGGTCTTGAAGCGTCTGCATCCTTTTCGTCATCCACTGTATGGGGAGAGATTCGAAGATACGCCTGAGGTTCAAACCATGCCCTATAAGAGACCGAGGTCTGGCCCATACACTGTGTCGGGAATGATCCTTCATTGCCCGGCTGCATAAGATGGTCTTCTGGTGTACGTCAAAGTCGTACCATCGGATTGTGTACACTTGTACTTAGAAGATTCTGTTCTTTGCAGACGATCTTTTGTACAAATGGCTGAGAGGGTCTGACTTGAACGAACCCAAGCTGCCGCATCACAATATCTGACATATAAAGCTCGGTAATGGTCTGACTGTGGATGATGCCGATAAAAAACGTGATTGGCACATGCTGATGAGGGGCTCTCTCGAACGGTGTTCAATGAATCTGATCAACATTGATTCAAAAATAAGGTAAGTTACAGGAATTGAAACGTATAACAAACATATAGCTTGCGTGTACAAAGGAAACATAAAAGCTAACCGCGATGGCATCCATCTTGTCGAGTCTACGCCTGTAGGCCCACAGTGTTGTAATAAATGTCCTCGACATGGATTATATATGCCACCGACATGCATGCGGCATATCGTCCGTCCAATCCAACATCGTGCTTGGCTGGAACTCAGGAAACTACTTATAGATCCATGCCTAATAAAATAAATTCGACAATATAATAATATTAAGACGGTTTCATGTATGGCTAAAACAAGTAACTACAAGGCTCTATGATCAGTTTGAAATCGATACCTACAATAAGGTCATGCAGTTAGATATCTGCGTAGTATAGGCTCTCGAAATGGGTGTGTAGCGTATTCTAAGTCTTATCTACAAACAATGTCTCCCCCAACATCCACAACATATAACCACTCGCCAAACACTCGGTAGGTACACCGTTGCACCAACAGTGCTGAACTTGACGGTGCTAGACTTCCACTTTTTCTCAATCTGCACAGGAAGCACGTCTAGGAGGAGCGTAAGGTGTGTCTTTATCGTCTCTACATCTGCCTCTGAGATGATCGCCCAGCCGCTAATAGGAATTCGTATGATGTACCATATATCGTGGAGAGTGATCGTCATTTCCCCGAATGACATATGAAAACTGTTCGTTTCCTTGTGCCATCTCTCCACGAAAAAAGATATAAGCGGCATGTTAATGTGCTAAAGCATGAAAGTACTCAAGTGAGACAGTTGGTTGACTGTGATATACTCCATGGCCTCCTTATCCTCAATCTACCACGTCCTTAGCCAATCAGGATGGCTATGACACTCGTATAGTGCGCTCATATTAAAGAAATCAACGTTACAACAGAAAATATGATTTACGATTTAAAATAACGCATAACCAATTAAAAAATATTATCGTACCTGCCTATTCCATATCACACACGCGACATGACCACCGAAACTCTGCAATAGTTCAGGGTCCAACGATCCTCCATTAATACGAATGTGTCAACCGTCATGACCCATCTGCAGGCTGACGACCCCAACCTTGACCCCTCTGTGGGAAACTTGTACCTCCTCCTCCATCTCGACGGCCTCCTCGACCTCCCGACGTACCTGATAAGGTTGGAAGTCACGACACATAAGACTCTTCCCCATCCCTGAGCAGGGTGAGGATGAGCCAGCAGATATTAAAGAACCAACTCTACGAAAACGTCAACCTTGTAGTAGAAGGTTCATGACATATATTTAACACGTCCCCTCACGCGAATGTCTCTTTGGACTTGAAGCGTAGACTGTGCACTGATTCATCTCATACCAAATACTAAATACATGGGGTCACGTTCGCAAGATTCGAACTCGTGAGCTTTGTTCACGCCTGCTTTGATACCATGTTAAAAAAATCAACTCTGCCAAAGGGCCAACCTTGTGGTAGAAGGTTTATGACATATATTTAACAGCAAATGGGCCAACATATAGACCAGGAAGCGAAAAAGTAGTGGTCTCATAAGCAAGCTACCACTCAGCCCCAAGCATGTGATTGTCCTCGAATCTTCGGTCACGAAACGACGGTACAAACATATAATCTCCGACCTTGGGTGACAATGGTTGTACGACAGTGTTTTAAAAGGCGCGCCTCGGGCACGCCTTAGGCGTACCTCAGGCGCAAGGCGCACCCGGAGCGCCTCGCATACCCCCAGGCAAGGCGCGTTCGATCAAGCGTGCGGCTATGCACCCCAGGAGCGCGCCTAGAGATCAGGCTCTGGGCGCGCCTAGGCGCAATAGTTTCAACTTTTTTTTTTACCTAAATTTTTTTAGGTTAGAGTTGACAATTTTATAATTAACCAAAAAAAAAAAAGAGGAGACAATTTATTTGAGGGATAGGTGAGAGAGGAGAAGAAAAGGAGAAGGTCAAAGCCCAGACTGTCGCCCCAGCCAATCTCTAACCTCTAAGTATATGTATCTTTAGACATCAAGTCCTAGACCTGAAGGTAGCGGGGGAGGTCAAGGAGCTCAAAGAGCTAGTGATTCGTTTCCTAACTTGTAGTGCTATGGGTTGTGAGAACAATTAGAGTGTTTTTGAACATGTAAGCATTTCAATTTATTAAAAGAAAAGATTTTTTTAGAAATATGAATTATTTACTTTGTATTTGTTTCTTATTGGACCTTCAGAATAAAAGAAGAAATATATTGACTTAAAAACATCTCAATTTAGTGTACGTCAAATATAATAGAGTATTAAGACGTCGATACAATAAGAGAGATATTATGGATCCAATTCTTTTAGATAATATTGAAGAATCCAATGAATGGTTACTAGATAGATTTGATGACGATGACAATAAGAATGATTTTGTGTTTGAAGATAATTCTTTGATTTGGGGAACTGTTACTAGAGCAAGTGAAGCATTAGAACCTCCCTTACCATACAAGAAGTAATAGAAGATGTTGAATTTAGTGTTGATAATCATACAAGAATTTACTGTTGTTTTTTACCCTAATAATTATTTTTACCCTTTTTACCCTAATAATTAGGTTATGTAATGGGTATTAAAATTTAATTTAAAGTTAATTCGGTTTATTCGGTTTAGACCGAATTTTAATTTTTAAAACCGAACCAAACTTTTTAAAAAAAGCTGAATAAACCGGACCGAATAAACCGAAACCAAATAAACAGAAAATTTTCGATTTTATCAGTTCGATTTTTTCGGTTTTTTCGGTTTAAACCGAAGTTTGCTCTGCCCTACCTCTAGATGCTAGGCCCCCCTCGACCACCCGACTAGCGTCTAGCGCTTTTTAGAACCTTAATAAGAAACGATGGCATAATAAGTTTGTTTTGCGGATAAAAAGGTAGGATTATTTCATTTTTTTACAAAAATGGCCTTGACGAAAATACCACCGACTCGCGAGGCAACGGAACTCCACCGACAGAGGAATCCGAAGCCCTCATCCTCCACACCTCGATGCTATCCATCAACCCGGGCAAAAATTCAAAAAAAATTCAGGCATGTCTCCAACAAAAATCCAAGAGAAGCAGCAACGAAGAGAAGCAATCGAGATAAATCCAACAAAAAAAATCCAACAAAAAACAAAAATCCAACAATCGAAAAGAAGTAGCAACGAGCAATCCTCTGCTACCGTCGCCGGTAATCTCCAGTAGAGCCACCTCCGATCGCCGACCATTCCATTATTGTCGGCGATGATTGATACACATAGAAAAAAGGGTGAACCCTAAAACGCGGGAAGGAGACGATGACTTGGTCGGAGTACCAATGGTGCATCTCGGAAGAGAGAGCGCCATCATCCCTAACCTAAAACCTAAAACCACAACACCTCAGACCTCCAATCAAAACCTCTGAAGCTTCCATGCCAAGAAATTTGAAACCCTATATTGGTTTTGATTTTATCTCAACAAAACTCAAAGAAGAAATGTGCAACCCTACTCGAAGAAAGGAGAAATGAGATGAAGATGTTGAGTGAGGGGGAAGAGATGAACTTCGAAAATTGCTATCTGCTTCCATTAATGGAGCAAGGTAGCAGAAACTGGAAAATGAATTCGAGTTCCCAAAGAGTGCAAGGTAGAAGGAACTTGAAAATGAAGAAGTCAGCGTGGGATTCACAAGTAACTAGGCCCCCCCGTAACTTCTAAATCTAACGCGAGACGGTACTAAAGCACGGTTCGAAAATAGTATTCAACGCACAAAAAAGCAATCAAACACGGGATAAGATTGACCCCGGATTATTAATCTAATCCGGGGTCTTTTATCCCTAAAACAAACATGGTCTTAGTGTATAATGGTCATGAGCATTGAGTTACTTAGTAAGATGGTTAGATAGTTAGCCAGTTAGCTTGCGAGTTAGTTAGAGATGTTTTTCTTATCAAGCAATGTCATGCATATGTTATACACCTTTCATATACCGTTGCACATTGTTGCCTATTGTTTGCTATTACTCTATATCAATTTTTTTAGTTCAAACTTAATCTTTGATTAGGTTAGGACAGTGCATGTTAGAAAGCCGATAGCCAACACACTATTTTTTTATCGGATATTTGTGCATGTGCCCGTTAGGATACATGTTGATATGATCCTGACCGACTCACTCTCAAACAAAGACGGCCCATTGCCGGTTCCCACCGGTCCAGTCACTCGAACACGTGCCAAAGCTATTCAAGACTCAAATCTCGGATTGGTTCGTCGCACGTTAACTCAACCATTGACGTCTGGAGATGACCCCGGATGCATTTGGCATGTTAGTAGAGTCACCACGGAGGCGGATGGACAAGCACGGAGCAAGAACGCAGCTGAGAGGAGTTCGGACGTTCCATTGGACGTCCGTGAGTTCCATCCCTCGCCGTCTGCAGCACTCACGGACGTCCGTACGGACGTCCGCCAGAGCAGGATGACGTTTTCTTCGACTCCATCTGCAACGACTACGGATACGAACGTCCGTCAGAGCGGGATGATTTTTCTTCGACTTCGTCTGCGACCATCACGGACGTCCGATCGAGTGGATATTTGTCTGACGCGAGATTTTATTATTTTTAGCCCTGTTTAAAGTTTTATTTCCCCGAATATTATTTTGCCACACCGCCTTCTATATAAGGGGGGCTTGTAAACCCTTATTTGAACACGTTTAATCATATTTGTGAGAGATTTCTCTTTTCCAAGTTTCTTGGAGTTTCGATCCTTTCGGTGGAATCCGGATTGATCACCCCGGCTTATCACTCAGCCTTCCGCATCCGAACGTGGCGCCTTTAATCCCTCTTATTCTTCGTCTTCTTGATACGTTAGGGTATCGGACCAATTCACGCCGTTCAACCGTGAGAGATTCGTCGGGTCAAGGGTCCATCCGAGTCGTTGAAGAAACGGTCCGAGTTATCACTCCGAGCGGGTCCCGTCGCAGGTCGGCTGGGTTCGCGCGTCAGTTGGTATCAGAGCCTAACTTCAATCAGGTTCGTCTATCTTTTCCTTTTCGTTTTTCAATTCATGTCTTTCAATTCGTGTCTGCATTCTTGTTGCTTTCAATTTGTGTTTGCGCCTTGATTTCTTCTTTGCCGTCATCTAGAATCGTCAAAACATCGATCTTAAATTTAGGATTTACCCAAGATTCATCGTCAAAAAAAAAATCGAACCTCTTTCTTTTTGTCGTTGTCGCGTCTTCGTCGTCTTGTCTTTGCGTCAAAAAAAAAAATATTGCCTTGATTTGGATCTTGATTTAGAGATTTGATTCTTTGTACCAAAAAAAAAAAAAGCGACTCGAACTTCAAAAAAAAAAGAAAGGGGGGATTAAATTTGTAATTCAAAAAAAAAATTCGCCAATGCAAAAAAAAAAGGAGTCGCCAAAATATCTTCGGCACTTTCCTAAATTATTCTGCTTGCTCTGCTGATCTAAAAAAAAAAATCATAAAAAAATTTCGTGTGTCCTTTGCGCTAGTTTTCCCCTTTCTTTTGTGTCGTCGTCTTTACTGTTCAATTCCGTGCTGTCGTGCGCCGTTCTCTTGATTCGCCTTGTGATTTGTCGTGTACTCTCTTGGAACTTGAAAAGTGAGAACGAGCGAAAAAAGGCAAGAAAGGTAAGAACACTAGAGGAAAAAAATCAATTAGAGTGCAAACACATTAAACA
This sequence comes from Dionaea muscipula, assembly GCA_028571145.1. Classification (NCBI taxonomy): domain Eukaryota; kingdom Viridiplantae; phylum Streptophyta; class Magnoliopsida; order Caryophyllales; family Droseraceae; genus Dionaea; species Dionaea muscipula. Next base: position 10,774 of record JAOWBR010177574.1, read on the forward strand.
CTTGCTCTAAATTTCTCGGTTTTGCTGTTTAATTTTTTATTTACTGCAATGGCTAATGGTGAGAATGGTGTGAATTGAGGTAATGACATTGGGGCGTTTATGACTGAGATGAGAAGGATGATGCAAAATGTGACGGAGAGGATGGAGAGACTTGAGGT
>JAOWBR010177585.1:0-10931 GCA_028571145.1 Dionaea muscipula
GGTACCCAGGACGACTAGCAGGATGGATGCCAGGGATGGGACGACGCACGCCTCTAGGATGTCTGTCTGTCTGTCTGGCTGTCTGGTTGTCTGTGTGACCTTAGTGTTATGTCTAAACACTCACTAGGTTTGTATATGAAAGACTTCCGCCATATGATGACATAAAGCCCGTATGGCTATTCCCCTGACTCTGGGGTAACCTGTATATATTTGACTGTCATTATCATTTGGTTATGTGCATGCTAGTATTATGTATGCTTGACTGGATTCTTAGGCTTCAATGATCCATGGATCGGTTCTACGGGTTATCGCCGGTTTCACCCGCGTCGGGATGTTACAGATATTAAATTCAAATATATATATATATATATCGGAACGGTTAAATGTACCCCCTATTTGAACCCCTCATTTAGAGGCCCTTCTACAACCGTTGGATTTGGCTCATCTAGGGTTGATTGTTTCCCTTCTTTTCTTTTTCTTTTTCTTTTTTTAGATTTTTTAAGATTTTCCTAGATTTACCTAGATTTTTTTAAATCTCAGCCATCGATTTCTAAATCCAGCGGTTATAAATGAGCCTTTAAATGGGGAGTATAAATAAGGGGTACATATAACCTGCCCTATATATATATATAAATTATGATCAAACCACATCATTATTTCTTGTATTATTAGATATGATACCGCTTCTGTGCACCCTCCTTTTCAACAGCCGTTGGATTTAATGGTAATATAATATCAGGATTACATCTAGGCTCACACCATTAAGTGCTAGCTCCACTATCACCAATAATGTAATTCTGGTATTCTATTGATCTCAAAATCTTACGATTGTTATGACGGGTATGTTTGATTGTAGGATTGAAAAGTGATGGATATAAAATAATAAGGGATATAAGGAGGGATTGTAATAATGAAGAATATGGAGTAATGAGGGATTATTTTCTAATATGTTTGTTTTATAGATATAATTCGTTGGATAATTGTTTTGTTGAAAAAAAGTCTGAAAAAATCTGATAGAAAAATTTCGCCAAAAAAAGACCGCCGGAAAAATTTCGTATGAAAAAGTTCGTTGCAAAAATTTCACCGAAAAAAGTTCGTTGGAAAACGTTCGTCGGAAAAATACCAACGGAAAAATTTTGTCGGGAAAAAGTTCGTCGGAAAAAGTTTGGCGGTAAAATTTTGATAAAAAAAAGTTCACCAGAAAATGTTAGTCAGAAAAAAAATTCATCGGAAAAAATTATTCAATACTGACAGTATAAATAATACTACCTCCCTCATTATTTTATATCCCTTATTTTGGGAGTATTATAATCCTGAGATATTTTATATCCCTACCATTTTTTACATCAAACACAATATAACATATACATAGAATATATTATATTATACTACAATCGTCAAATCAAACATGTAATACCAGCATGTGGGATAACTAGTACTATCCTACATGCTAGTACTGTTATTGAACATGCCCGATGTTATTGAACATGCCCGATGAGTAAAATATTGGGTAAAAAAGGTACACGTGTATATTTTTGATTTAAGAAGGTTTTGAAGATAGAGATGGATGATGACCTACCTTGACCAAAATCATTCTCATGTCTCTGACCCTCCAACACCCAATTACACAATTACTATTAGACCCACCCACCAGAGAGCTTCTCTTCTGTGATCTTCTTCCTCCCCCACTTTTTAATTAATATCCCTTATATTATATATCCCACCTTGGCTTTGTTTCATTCTTTCCCTTGCCATTTGTTCCCTCCTTACTCACTGCAGAGATTACAGACAGATCGACCCTGCAGATAATTAACTAGAAGATAAAAAGAGAGGTCGACCGATGATGAGCAGTACTACTGGGTCAGATGGACCCTGTGGAGCATGCAAGTTTCTGAGGAGAAAGTGTGTGAAAGGGTGCATATTTGCACCCTACTTCGACTCAGAGCAGCTGGGGACTGCGCACTTCGCTGCCGTGCACAAGGTGTTCGGTGCAAGCAACGCCTCCAAGCTTCTCCAGGGAATACCGGTTCACCGGCGACTCGATGCCGTCGTCACACTTTGCTATGAAGCCCTGGCTAGGGTTCGTGACCCTGTTTATGGCTGCGTTGCCCACATCTTCTCACTCCAGCAGCAGGTATGTGTATATATATCATGCCCTTCATTTCTGGGACAAGAACGAACATGGATATTTGATGGAGAGAATTATAAGGAAATACATACAGTGTGTCCATGTCTATGTATCTGTATAAAAGTCGTTGGTTATTTTTAAGCATAAAAATTCAGGGAGATTATAAGAACTCTTACTCCTTATGACTTTCATTGCTGGTCATTAGATTTGGTCAAATTAAAAATCGGATATTGAATGCAGTGAATGAATATTTTGGTAGCGAGGGAATAGTAGGATTAAGATGAACGGTGCATATGAACTCAAAGATGTAATTGAAGTCGTAAATGCGCTTCCTTAATTGGAGATAATAAATTTTTTATGTATTTATTAAAATTGATTTGTTGTGGGAAATATTTTTGAAAGATTATACGGTGGATGATAAACTTAAAGAATAATTATCTTTTGAATTTTGAAAATATTCAGCTCCTCGTAAAGTCTTCAAAGTGGGCTTTCACTTTTTCATAAGAGTGTAAACTCTCCACCATCCTTGGATAAGAAAAGATTAAGGGTTCTGATATTTTTCATAATGAGAATCATTTTCCAACTGCTTTTTTTTTTAAAAAAATATCTGGGTTCTTGATCTTTTCTCATCCAAGGTGGTGGGGAGTCCACACTCTTATGGAAAAGTGGAAGCCCACTTTGGAGACTCCCTGGAAGCTTATATATGTTAACTAGGGACTGATTATAGGATTAAATTAGATTAGATAGATAATACTGTGGATAATAAAAGGGCTTGTGAAAAAAATGATTAAATATTTTACTATTAATCCAATTTTAATTATCTTAAGTTAACCGTGAGATTATATTTTTTAGACAAAAATACCCATATATAGAATTAAAGTGATAATTCATAACCTGCATTTACAACTCAACCAAAAAAAAATAAATAAATAAATGAGTCGTGAGATAAGGTAAAATGACTCATTTTATTAGGTGAGATAACTAACACAAAAAATGGTGATATTATTTATCTAATGATTTTGTTGGATAAGAAGGATGAGAGATTAATAATCTAATATAATAAAAATCAATCAAACATACAGTTATATGTGGTGAATTAATAATGTAATCTGATATTTTATCCCCGAATCAAATGAAAACGGAGTGTAGGAATATTTCGTGCCAACAAAAGTGGATTTGACGTGTAATTAAAAAAAATTAAATAGTGAATATGGATAGTAGGTGAATGGATTGATTTGATATTTAATTTTAATAAAATTTAATGTCGGTGGTCGGTTGTGTTTATATTTATGCGATCTAAACTCTTTATAAGGGAATTTAATAACATTTCTGTTTTGTATTATACATATCAAAATGAAATATAGAAGAAAAATGTTTTTTTCTTTTGTGTTTTTTGATTTTTCGATTTTTTTTTTCTGGCTGAGAAGACGATGGAAAAACTAATTTACATTATAAATAAAAATGCAGGAAAATCATTGCCTTTATATCATAAAACTAAGAAGAAAAAAACACTATTACGACATGCTGAATTGCGATATATATACCACAATCTTTAATTTCCATGTATAAATATTTATTTATTATTGTCGGCCTAAATTCGAAGATTTTTAAAATATAGGTTAAAATATAGGCCTAAACTCGAAGGTTTTTAAAAAGATCAAACTTAAATCTATAAGTTTATAATTATATAGTCACATAAGCATATATTTAACTTATATTTTAGTCCAAAAATTATAAGCTAATAAATTATGGGTCCACGTACTATTCAACTTTGAGAAAAAATTTCGGCTTTATTTCTTTATTAACCTTATAATTTATTCTTTATATTTTTCATCTTTTTTTAAGAAATAAATCATTTGATAACCAAGAATAGTCGATGGCCACACAATAAAATAAAATAATAGAAGGGAGAATTGAGAAATCCTAGATAGCTAGCAAATTAGCATATAGCAAGGACTTCAAAAAGAGCACTTGGAATTCAATTTACTTTGGTCTTCCATCTATCCTTTCACGAAATTCATGAAATTGACCGCAGATTTGATGTGTAGAAGCCGATTCTTTGGCTTCTTCTTTAGTGTGGTCTGATCTTTTTTTTTTTTTTTTTTTTCTGTTTTTTTCTCGAGTTGTGCTACACGCATGGAAGTAATTTACGAATGAATTCACGAAAGTGGAGAGTGGAATAGAAAGGGATGAAGTTTTGATTTTTTTCTATACAGTTTGAATAATTTTTTTATACAGTTTAAATAATTTATATCTGTAAATTATTATTTTATAAAAATTAATATTTTATTTATTTATTTATTATTTAAATTATACGTATAGATTATTTAAAATATAAAAAAAAAAAAAAATCAAAACTCCAACCCCCCCTCTACTTTGGGGAATGAATTCGGTGCGTTTAGATTAATTGTTTTTCCTCCCAGTTTCTGTTCTTGGAGTCATATCACTCAAACCCCAAAGCGCCAGAATTTATTATTTGGTCAAAAATTTTCTCGATTATTTTTTCGATATTGGTGATTTTTTAATTTTTTTTTATGTATAGAGTTGTCAAGTCAAATTCCTTGGATGTGACAAATATATAAAAAAATGAAGTTAATCAGTAATCTATCTGATATGCATATACTATTTATTTGTATATAAATATTTAATGGTTACCTATAATAAGAAAGGGACTACTATATAATTTAAGTTTACAGATCCAAAATCAAATATTATATTATTTAATATTTAAATTTATTATATTGTCTAAAATTTTATCAATAACACTGGATCATACTTATTATCCAATAATTGATAAGAATAAAATTACTTAAACTTTTTACAATCTTCGATGTGAGATTAGAGATGTCACAAATATCAATCAACATATCTATATTTGTTGACAAGCCGATTTTTCCCACTTGGGAGATGGACGGATCGTCTTAATGGAGAGATATTTCGTATGCCAAAGATATTTATGGGTGTATTTATGGGCAATAAAGGGCATTTATTATATCGGTCTTTCGGCTACACACAGAGGCCAGCGTCCTGTGGGGAAAAGCCCAAGGACATCCTGCACTCTAAGCTGGTTTAGTTATGGACGATCCGCCCCGGCGTTCTTAGTCAAATTGTGACGTCTGTGCGTTCTTAAGGACATGGAGATCGGCCCTGATGAGGCCAGTTGAATGATACGGTGCCAAGTAGGGGCGCGGAGCGCGGGACATCTGGCATGGCGTGCAATGTTTGCAGCAAGGTGGTTGGCAGTTTCCTCACGACTCCAACAATTGCGATTCGTCGTTCAAAGTGCACTACGTCAGTTAAGCAATTAGATAAGCTATGACTGAGTAAATGGCGCATGACCAGGATCGTGGTGAGCCACGTCAGCCACGTTTCAGTCTGTGGCAACCTCTGTAACTGATATATAACCGCCCCTAGTGTAGCTTATAAATACCGTCGCACTAGCATTTGTAAAAGGTTCGACTACTCAATCAATCAAAACCTTATTATCGTTTAGGCTTTCCAGTTTTGCAATTACTTCTTCATTTACATTTCCTCTTCTCATCGTTGTGCATTTACTGCTTTCATTTACTGTTGTTCTGCCTTTCCTTGATTTCACCACTTCCGGCGACTTTACTTCCTTGAGGTGAGGCTTGCCCCCCTGGGAATCCCCAAACATTTATTATCCACCTCAAAAACTGAGCCCGGCGGAATTCCGGTGACAACAATATTACAAGGAAGATGAGTTTTTAAAAAAAATTTAAAAGAGAGATAAACAAGAGGAGATAAATAAGAATGGATAAACATTTGTCCTACTTGGCATAGTCTTACAATGTGATTGACTGATTGTTTTATGAGGAACACGAATAAAAAGGAGAGAGAATAAAATCTATAATAAAAAAACAAAACTCAATTCAAATCTTATATCTTTATTAACTTATCTTCTTATAAATCTCAATCATTCAATTTTTTTTATAAATCTTAAACATTCATTTTTCTTTTATTCTTTTATATATACACACACATCAAGTCTAATGTTGATATAAAAATATTATTGTCAAAATTTATAATTTTTATGTGGATCAAAACAAGCTTAATGTTGATATAATTTTTTTTTATTAAACGTATACGAACTCTTTTTATAAAAGAATAAAACTATAAAAATATTTATCATGCCAACGACACGATTTACCTCTAGTATATATATATAACATATAATATGGGGTAGACTACCAAAAATTGTGACAAAAACAATAACAACGAATTATTGAGGTTGAATCTGTTGGCCCAAATCTCTTTGATGCTCCCTATTTTTTCTTTGATTTACTCATGTATGGTGTTCACCTTTGGAATATTTTGTTTTTTTTTTTTTGTCATATTTTAGTAGAGAAAGGGGATTGTGGAAGTCTCGAACCCGAGACCTAATGGCTAATGCAGTGGGATCGTCATAAACCACCACTATGACAAGCAACTCACATGCACCTCTTGGATATTTGATATATGAGTTTTTATTAATAAAAAAAAAATCAATTACCCAAATCTGTCCGTTATGCCACCAGTTTTTTTTTTTTTTTTCCGCTTTGTTAATGTCATCTAGACTTTGTCACTATTTTTGTCACAATTTTTATCATAATAGTCCCACTTGTATATGTAATATATATATACAACTTGAATGTAACTATAATTATGATTAGAAAATGAATAACTTTCGTCCTATTTACACGTGGAATGAAATGCAATTAATAAATTTAATATTATCAATAGGAAGTTGCTTAACATGCAATATAATAAATTTAATACTAGTTTGAGCCATATAAAAAATAACATATAAAACTTGAAATTGGTTACCTATTTAATTATTGTTTCTAATTATCTTATTCAACCTCGTTTTTTAAAAATCACTATTCCAAACAATTAATCACAGCTATCGACTGAAATAATATCAATCTAATCCAACTCCAAACATATAAAGAAAGCGGAGGAAATCAAGCTAAAATTAAAGGTAAAATTTAATACTGATTCGAACTACTCGGTTTACTAGTATTTTGTTGTAAATATACTTGAAATTAAAGGAAAAGTTAACTACATGGTTTACTAGTACTAGTAGCAGTCCTCCTAGCATGCACTAGAATGAAGTGTCCTACACATTTAATAATCCGTCATAAAATTAAGCCCCGAAGATAGCGTCGGAAAAATCCCTCCGAGGTTCATGTTAATTGTGAGGTTGTCTAGAAATAAAACTCTAGAAATGAAACTCCATAAAATGATAGTTAAAAGTTCAGGGATTTGTGTGTCCAAAAGATAAGGTGCATCTTTCTTCATTGATGAAGGGATATTTATAAGAGACGAGTGTCCGCCTTTTTTTTTTTTTTTTTTTTTTTGATTAGAAAAAATGAGCTTTGTTGATATAAATGAGAAGCAAATGACAAACGAGTTTGCCCTCTAATAACTAGTCACGTCGGATACTTTTATTGGACATTGTTTCATCAGAATGCTTCGGACTACTTCTCTATAGAGAACGTGCATCGATCATACCTATATGTTTGATATTTTTTGTCCTTCCTTTTTTGGGTTGTTATCATTGTTGTATTGAGTATATACGTCAAAAGGAATGCCACCTTCTAAGAACTATAACATTGGAGCTTGTTCGAAATTGTTGGGTAGACATCATTAGGATCATCGGTTCTGATACCAATTGTTCAGAAAATAGCCATGATCCACCAATCGAGACTAAATTTGGGTTTATATGTCTACAATGAGATAGTCATACAAATATGTGTTGAACTCGCATCTCAATTCCAAAGTCTAAACTCATGAGTTATGACCTAGTACATATAATATGTTATCATTATTCAAGTTTCATCCTCAACGTGGAACACTTGTTATAAGTAGCCTAGTAAGTGGTCAATTCTATTTCCTTTTGTGACATTAATCGAATAAGCATAATATTGTTTGGCTATTTGATATCGGGGAGGATAGAGAGTCAGCAACGTATGCCAACAGCTATTCATTTCTCTATCTTAATCAAACGGCTCACAACCGTTGTCATTATATATTATTGTCACTATTGTTGTCTTCACAACTCCCCCGATTTGATATATATGATCTGGTGTTGCTACAGGTCGTGAACTTGCAGGCAGAACTAGCGTATATGCAAGCTCGTATGTCTACACTGCGACTCCCGCCGCTCATGCCGCCTATACTAACTCCAACAGTTCAAGAACAACCTACTGTTCAGCCAGCTGCTGCCGCCGGTGGTGTGTTCGCGAACATAATTCCATCCTTGACGTCTACCATCGCAGATTGTGATCATGTTTCGCTTGCAACACAACATTATACATGCACGGAGACGACCATGATAGAATTGATGCCTTGTTTTCGTGACGATCTGCTGACCGTGAAGCCCGAGCCTCTTCGGCTCGAGGAGGATAATGATAGTTGTGATCTTCAGACTCTCACGCATGAGTTCATCTCCAAGTACTTGCCTGATATGAAGTTTATGCCTTGATCATCATCACAGGTTATCGGATTTAATTAGTTTGTACATTTTGAGGTTCTTCTCGTTTATGTGCTATCTAATAGTATGGTACTATGAGATCAATAGATATGACTCAAATCTATGGACCTTCGGTGGCAAGATCCTTTTTGTAAGGTCTTAATTAGGTCCAAGAGTCCTGGCAAAGGTATAATATATTACATATTCAATATTGTTGAGGAATTAACACTACCAAAAGGTAGAGTGCTAAACAAATGGAGATCGTGTTGCAGGATTCGAACTCGTAACTTTTGATCACGTCTGCTCTGATACCATGTTGAGGATCCTATTATACCAGGTTATGTTTATCTTAACAAATATCAATATTTTTCCAACCAATGATGTGGGATTAGAGGTATCTCAATCTCTCTCATTTAAAACATTGACGTTCTTGTCAAATCCAATCAATCAGGTTCAAAGATCTTCCATTTATACGGAATCTTGCTCTTAGTACACTAAGCCCACAAGACCCATTATAACTGGCTTGTTTTGATATCACTTGTAACGTCTCAGGTCTAAGAGTTTTGCTAATCACACATAAGCTCATTATCCTCTCAGGATTGAAAAAATTAAATCATTGTTAATAAAGATATAGTTAATTATGTTTATATTTATGTTGACGGGGCGTATTTCCACGTCCTAGGGAAGTGGAACGGTTGCCTTTAATGGTGGGGCAATTGACGTTTTAGGAAGCGATGGTCATAAATGAGTGCGATCAGGAGTAATTGCTGCTCGTGTCAGCCACGTTCAGTTGTTTGTAACCGTTTTGGGTGTTATAAATAGCCCTCTTTCGGCAATTGTAAAAGGTTCCAACCTGATCAATATCAAACTCTTATGTTTATCATGTTTCGTTTTCATCTTTATTCCTTTTGCCTTAAGTGTAACCTTTATTGTTTTGCCATAGCATCGATTAGCATAGAGTTATTGTTTTCCGATCTTCGTTTCTGGCAACTCCCCAAGGAGACCCATTTTTTTTTTATTTTCCCACTTCTTTCATTTTCCCGTAAATAATTTAGCACGTCCGATGGGACTTGTTGCTAGAAATTGACACTGAGGATAGTGGTGCGAACTAGGAGTGATCCTTCGATCGATGGCGAAGATGCTTTGGCAGAACCTACTGGAGCTCTTAATATTGACGTCATGTGCACCCTACCGTGGGACACTTTCAGAGACATACAGGTGCAGGTACGTACCTAAAATCAAACGTTGGTAGAACAACATATTACAGCTAATGCACAACACTTGCACGACAACTTTCCTAGGCAGTTTGCCACACAAACCGAGGCTTTGTCTAGAACCCAGACTGAGAACACAAATAGGCTCATTGAGGCCATGGAATGCACAAACCCATCACGACCAAATGACGATCGTATGATTGATGGAGAGCCCTTCAACTGGAACACGAGTGGCATTACTACACAAGGGGAAGATTCATTTACCCCGGTACCCATTGGCTACGCCACACCCTTGGCAACTACTTAGGTTAGGCAGTTGTTTGAGGCCAGATCTAGTAACTGGGTTGGTCCTCCTGGTTTTACACTCAATCTTGGCCTGGCTATACGGGAAAGGCCGCGGCGCAATACGTTTAATCAGGACACGAACTCGAATCTAATTCCTTTAGGAGGGTATCTGACGTATGGACAACATGTGTACTGTCACGTCGCGTAATATAAAAGATTATCGATCCACAGGGAAATTTCCGAACAGTGATGGTCAATTCCTCAACTCTTAAAATCAGTGAAGTGTTTTGAAAAGAAAGGCTTAAATGGTGACAACAGAAATGTAAATGACTGTAATTAAAATGCGGACTTTCAGCCACAACCTTCAGGACAAATGCTACTCAATATCCACCCAAGTACTATGAAGCAGATGCGAGCTAAGACAGATCTTAAATGATCGAGGTTGAACTACCTCCTCTGAATTAATCTTGGAGATGATCAACATTAGTAACCACGCAATGAAGGAAGACGTTGCAATAATGAGAATTAAGATTAAAGTAAAGACAAGTAAATGTAAAGTGCTAGTAATTGTATTAAAGCAGTAAATGAGTTGGTGATCGCAAGGATCAAATACACACTCTTGAATCCTCTCTCTCTCATTGAGGGAAACATACAAGTGCGGGTGGACTCCTCCTAATAATAAACTAAACACTCTGAAACACTCTTCTGTCACAGGGTGTACGTATAATGTTAGCATTTGCATGTATATCATGTTAATATCATGTTAATCTTAGTTTTGATGATGATCATTAATCAAGATGAAAACACATGACATTTAGACATCTTCATTTAG
>JAOWBR010177596.1:0-30595 GCA_028571145.1 Dionaea muscipula
AAAAAATTCACTTTTATTAAAAATATTAATATTATAAAAAAATATTCTCACCTCACACCAACCCACTTTATTACCAACCCCACCCCACTTCATTAACTTCACCCCACTTTATTATTCACCTCATTAATTTATTACACCCTATTTATTACCCACTACACCTCTCTTTAATCCTACGGTTGATATTTCTTCCCGCCCTTTTCTATCATCCTACGGGCGAAAATGTCTTGACATATTTTGGGGAGGACATTTCAAAATATGTCATGCTTTGTATAATAGATATGTAATAGATGTAAAAAAAAAAAAACAATGTTATTATTTATTAAACGTAACTTAAATTTCATCGGTACCAACGGGACACGCTTTTTAAGGTTTTAAGCCAAAAAGAAAAAAAAAAAAAGGAGAAAAAAGATCCGATCTGACGACTACAATTGAATGTCGTCGTTTCTTCTGGTCTCACTGGAACACCTTCGTAGATACTCCTCATTTCGATCTCCTGTCCCTGTCCACTGCGGCCTCACTCAAATCTTCCGTTTCTCTCCCTTCATCTCTCTCTCCCCCTCTCTCCCCTCCTCCTCCTCCCATCCCTCTCTTCCCACTCTTCCCTCCCTGCGGCTGGACCTAATTATTTAACCTATTCATCTTAATTTCATTGCAATTTCTAGAGTATCAGCTTTCTTAGATCCTTTCGTTCTCAGATCAAGGGATTTTCAATTCCAATTTTTTTCTAATAATCGGGCTTGATTTCTTGAATTCTTCAAGTCCCAACTCAAAGCTCGAGCTTTGTTTGCTTCACAATTTCGGGATTTTTGATTTATCGAGCTTTTTTGCTTTTTCTTTAAAGGGGTTTTCCCTCTTTTTTTTCGGGGTTGAAATGGTGGGCTCTGAGGGTTCCAACAGCAGTTCTCCTAGAAAGTATGGCATCACTAAGCCCATTTCCCTTGCAGGGCCAACCGACGCTGATCTCCAGCGAAATTCTGAATTGGAAAAGGTAACTTCTCGGTTCTCAATTTTGGTAATTTTTATTTTGTTACATTTAGTGGTTAGGTTATTGAGCTATGAAATTTTTGCTGTTTTGGGTTTCCGGCAGTTATCAATTGAGTTGGGGCTTTATGAGAGCAAGGAGGAAGCTGAAAAAAGAGTAGCGGTTCTTGAACAGATTGGCGAGGTTAGTAAACCATTTTTCTTGTTGATTTTTAGTCTTGTAATAAATTGTCCACTCTTCAATCCTTCGCCTTCGCTCATTGTCACGATGATCTTGATTTATTTGAACATCGGTTGTATGGTTTTGGACCAAACAGAACATGGGGTAACTAATCAGAATTATAGATGATGTTGGTGAAAGTTAGAGGAGTAAAGGGAAACAACTTCTGATTCAGTTCGCAAACTGATTGCAAATTATCCTTGAGAAAGCTCATGTTACAGCTGTTGTATATGCGTTAGTAGCTTCTCAATCATCAAAACCAGCTTCCACTTACTAACTCTGGAGTTTTATCATCGTGTCCAACCATTATAAAAGCTGCTAAACCTCTACCATGGCATCACTATGGGAATAAAGCTTAGGTTAGCTTTATAAAGAGAGGCTATGGCTCATTGTATTCGAAATGATTTTGAAGAGCACTAAACAAATGATTCTGAAGGAGAGTGAGACAAGGTATTGGGAGCTCAGAGGTAGTGCCCTTGAGATGTGGGATATTGTGGCTCATTGCATCTGAAAAGTGAGAAACGAGGTTTTAGGGCAAGGTAATGCCCCACGTCAGAAAGGGTGGTGGTGGAGTGAGGACATTCAAGAAAAAATAAAAGCTAAGAAAATTTTATGAGCCCTTTTGTAGGTCTTAAAAAAGTGAGAATCTAGAGTAGTATAAGCAGGCTAAGAAAGAAAGAGGCAAACAACAAAGCTAAGACCAAAGCTTATGAAAGGTTATATGAAAGACTTAACAAGAGGGAAGGAGAACATGATATGTTCAAGTTGGCAAAGGCAAGAGATAGGAGAACGAAGCATTTAGGTCAGGTGAGGTGTATTAAGAACTATGATGCTGATACCCTAATTGAGGATGGGGATATCAATGAAAGGTTGAGATATTTTGACAAACTTTTCAATAAAATCAGATAAATGTCCTTTAGTGATGAGAATTTGGTTATAAATAGTTTGTACTTAATTTGTATTATGATACAAGAAGTCAACGAAGAAATGAGGCGGGCGAGTCGAGAGAGGTTGGAGATTCAGATACATTATGTGTCTTTAAGAAATAAAGTGGGTGAGCAACAAGGCGAGAGAGGTTAGAGATTCTGGTATGTGGGGAAGGTGAGGAATATAAATAGAGTGGATATTATAATGGACTAGTCACTTAAAGATTTGGTGGTGGATGTGATGAGGAAATGAGATAAAATTTTGAAACATAAGTTAGTATTGGAAAGATATGTTGGGAATATATTGAGCGTGTATGCGTCACAAGTCTCTTGTAGGCTGAGAAAAACTAGTTTTAAAAGGATTTAGAAGATGTGGTTTGGAGGATCAGATTTGAAGAAAAGATTTTTATGGGAGTTGATTTGAATGGGCATGTTGGGAGGGATTGTGGGGGCTTTGAGAGGATCCACAGAGGTGATGAGTTTGGAAGTAGAAATGAGGCGGGCAAGTCGATCTTGTAGTTTGCACTACCCTTCGACTTGGTATTGTTTAACACGTGTTCATCACTTTGAAAATTGGTAGCAATACTAGTGAGATTGATTACTTTCTGACCCCGAATGTGAATAGATTGGGATGACATGGAGAGATCTTTTGGAGTTTTATGTGATCCAAATCAAGCTCAAAGATAAATTTTATACGATGTTATATAGTAGAGTGCTGAGCGGTTTAGTATCATGAAGGTGGCGGAGATGAAAATATTGAGGTTAATATGTAGGCATAATTGAAAGGATAACATACGAATTAAGGTTATACGAGAAATGGTTGGAGTGACATTCATAGAAGACAACATGAGACAATTACACTTAAGGTGGTTTGGATATGTGAAGCATAGGCCTTGTAATGCACCAGTGGAAAGATGTGAGGTAATGGAAGATTTACAAATCAAGAGAGGAAGATGAAGAACGAAGAAGAGTTTTAGGGGAATTGTAAGCCATGATTTGGTATACTTTGACACTTAGTGGGAAAAGACTTTTGTTGTTGTATGCTTAGTGGACAGGCCAGTGCATGAATTTAGTGTGTTGGCATGTCTTGTACTACTTGATTTCACGATAGCTACAGGCATTGATGAAGCACTTCTCCAAAAACAACCAAAACAAGAAGTTAAAAATATGCATATTAAATCAAAGAAAAGGTTTGAAAATACCTGTTTGTCGTCTTCTTTTGTTTGCCGTACTATTATTTTCTGAAATGTTGTAAAGTAGAATTGCTAGAGAACCCTTTTTATATTTTCCTTCTTCTGAACCTACTAAACAGAAGCATTTCCTTCTGTACTTACCTTTCCTCATCTTCATTTTTTTTCTCAATTTGTAAATTCCTTTCTTTGTATATTCTTTTCTCTTTAACGGTAGAAATCCAATAAACATAAACATTCATTTCATCACAGGAAGATTTTGTTATAATATGCAAAGATTGTTTTGTACATGACCTTTCCCTTGATTTTGATTCAAGGAGACAGCTTTCCAGAGTTCTACAACAAGCGCACAACTTTATTTGTGATTTCCCATATTTTTTGGTTAAATACGGCCGATATTGGTTAATATTTTCCAGGATTTTCCATGGATTTCTTAGAGGTGAATAATGTAGTAATTTGAAGAAATCTATTTATGTGTAGAATTTGGATTCTCATTCAGATGTCCAAGAATGTGTTACATGCTTTTTATTATGTAGAAGAATCTTTGACAGAATGGAGAAATTGTCTAGTGTGAGTAATGAATATATAAGTTTATCTGCCATGAGGTGAATTTACTGGTACACTTAGCGGTATCCTGATTTTCTTCTCCTGTATTGATTTAATGTTCTTAGTAGATTTGTGAAGTTATTATCCAGATTCTTGTTAGTGAATTTGTGATTTACCATATAGATTGTCAAGGCTTGGGTGAAACAACTGACTCGCCAAAGAGGATACACAGATCAAATGGTGGAAGATGCGAATGCTCTTATTTTCACTTTTGGCTCTTATAGGCTGGGTGTGAGTACTAGACAATCTTGCTACTGTTGTATCATTTACCTTGACTCTTTTAGTATGTTGGTTGTTGTATGTGCAGTATTGACTTGCCACCCTATACCTGGAGCTTGTTGATGATGCACGTGGCATATTGTAGCCTCGATCGATTACTTCTCATATCCTCTCTTTTTTTTTTTTTTCATGTTGCTTTTCCTTAAACATTCTTGAGTACTGTAGGTGGCTTGGTTTAAACCTATGTGGCACAAACTGCATCTCAAAACTGTTGTAGGTACACAACTCTATGAAACACTTTTAAGACACTTTAAAGCTCTGCTAGACATGTCCAACCATTACACATTTTTTGCTGAAATCGGCAGTGCTAGGAAGTGCTGAGAAACTCCTCTTCTTTGTAAGACGAAAATTGAATATGGAACTGACAAGGTAATGATGTGAAACCATATGTTCCGACATCTCTCACCTTAGCCCTCTCAAATCAGCAATGACAAGTCAGGACCTGGTAGGCACCATAGAAGGCTCCTGTTCTTGGTGATTCCCACATCTCCATCTCTAACACTGTTTATTTCCTGAGAACTTATTTAAATAGGATTAATTATGGTGCATGTACTTTCACCGCTCTTGCTTCATGTTAAAGATCCTCAGTATTCTTGCGAAGGGAAAGTGGTGTGTTCACATTACTGTGCAGTCTCCTTGCTGCCATTGTGAGTTTTGGTGGCTTGAATTTTACTAGATGGGGTGTATTAACTTCAGTGGGCTTTGGGAACTTTGTGGTCTTGATCTCTTGTTACTATGGTGGCTGGGGCTGGCAATGGTAGGGATATCTTCAGAACTGAAAATCATCAGACTGCTGTTTTCAAGGACCTGCCTGCGGTTCAGCATCAATGTGCGACAATTTTCATCCTGCAGCTGCAGCTTCATTCTGCTTTTTTTCAATTATTTGGTGGAGAAGAAAAGGAGAAGGGGGGGGGGGGGCATTCCACATTGATCATCTCATTTGCCATAAAAATTTCTGTAAACAGAATTCAAACGAAAACAGTTATTAGGTTGTCTTGAATCATCATGACTGAGTTGAGTTCACCACCCACCACTACTATTGGGGGTGCTCCTGGAATGCTATGATTGACAAGCGGTGTTCACAGTGCTGAGCCACAATGATTCCTCTTTGCTCTTTTTTCCTTGATAGAGAAATTTATCTTCTTCCATTTTCCCATTCCTGTTTTTTTTCACAGCAAAAAAGGGAAAAGACGAAAATCTCATAAAGCGAGTGTCTTTGATTTTATAATGGTAAACTTGCTGTAACTAGTTCTTTGTCTCGGGTTTCTGCTATTGGATGCCAATTCTGATGACCTTCAGGTTTGATAATGTGATTGTAGATCATATTCCTTTAATTGGAAGATATGGAGTTTGTGGAGGTATTTTGTTGAAAATTGATGTTAGGAGCGACGTATCAATTGTTTACCCATATTACATGGGAAACTGATGGTTCGAACCTTTAATTGTCCAATTTTGGTTATACCATTTCAATTCACCTTAAAATCTCATGCCTTCTCCAACAGGAAATCTTTTTACTTTAATCTTAAAATGCCTTTTGTCTTCAACTGTAATACGACTTGGTATCTGGCGCCTGCGGAAATAAAGAAGATAGGATCTATATCTCATTCTTACAGATCATAGATCTGTCCATAAAGTAAACTTCATGCTCATGTACGATATTTTCTGAAAATCGGAGTCTTTCTACTTTTTCTATCATTAACCAAATTCCTTCCGTCTTAGTTCACCTGCCTTCTAGACAACATGTTTTGCTGTTGAACATCCTATGGCCTTGAGATCGAGTCTTATGGGGGGGGGGGGGGAATTGAAAATTAATCTTATCAACTTACCATGGTTTCGTCCATTGATGCCATTTGTATGAGCTAAAAGTTGTCACTTGACAGTCATACATTTTGGCATGGAACAATTTGAAGCATTGTGTTCTGTTACTTGTCTCTTTAGCCTGGTTTGATTTCTTTTTCTGTTACACACACTTATGCCCATTGCTCATTGTTCTTATTCTTTTAAAGATTATGTACGTTGAACTGGTCTCTGGATCTTTATGAATGGATCTGTTTCTGGACTTGTGACTAGAGCTACCCAAAATTTTCTTGTTTAAGCTATCCAAGGAATTGTTGGTGGTATTATTGAAGATAAGACAAGAGCATGTGAACCGTAAAGCTTGTAATGCACCCTTATGAAGATGTGGAACAATGAAAGATGTGCAGGTCAAGAGGAGAAAAGGAAAACCGAAGATCTTAAAGGAAACTATGTGGCATGACTTTGTGTACCATAACCTCACAGTGGACATGATACATAATAGAAGAGATTGGTGTCATCGTTTTGATGTAGCCGATCCTACTCGGTGGGAAAAAGGATTTGCTTGTTGTCGTTGCTGTTGTTGCAAGCTATCCAAGGAATCTCCTTTTTATAGCTTCAGTACTGGCAGAAGTTTAACTTTTATAATCTTCATAATCAAGTCTACTTGGTGGTTCAAGTCTAATAAAGAAGTTTACCTTTATTCCCCCTTTCCTTCTCGCTGTAATCATTGAGGGGCTGCTATGATGCCTGTGTTGTCCTTTTTATTTTGTTCGTCTGGTACTTCCCATCTTTTTTACCGTAATAACAGTTACATGGTTGAAGTTTGAATTTTACATGTCCTCTCTTTGATGTGATTGTTTTCTTTGTCTATGTTAATCAGGTTTATGATTATGCTGAAAATGAAGAGCTTGTTGTTGATGACAGGTTCATGGTCCTGGATCTGATATAGATACTTTGTGTGTGGGGCCCTCCTATGTGAATCGTGATGTAAGCTATGTTTAGCCTTGATAATGTTGATTTTTCTTGATCTATGCATTTCCATATTTATGCTAACTTTTTCCTGTGTTCTCTTCCCCTTCTAGGAGGATTTTTTTGTTATATTGCATGATATTCTTGCTGGAATGGAAGAAGTAACTGAACTGCAACCAGTGTCCGATGCTCATGTTCCTGTAATGAAATTCAAATTTCAGGGAGTGTCAATTGACCTTCTTTACGCAAGTGTATCACTTTTGGTTGTTCCAAATGTAAGCAACACTTTCCTTTCAGTTCTTCAATTTATTATGCATTATGCCTCTATTATTTATTTCAGGAGTTTTTTCTCTAACCTTTTATGAATATGGAAGAATTCAATGATTTGCCTCTTTGCATTGATGTATTATTGATGAACAATCATTGATGCAAATAGTGTGCTATATTTAGTCCCAATCGAAGCTAGGAAATGCAAGAGGATTGAATTATCTGATTGACAAAGTTGTTTAATAGGATTGTTACTGGTAATAAGATGTCAGACAAAGAGTAACTTGCTTCATATTGAGATGTATGGTTGAACTATTTATGGAGCAAAAGAAGGATTTGCATATGGTGTTTATTGATTTGGAAAGGACTTACAATACATTGAGTTGCAAGAGGGGTCACTTTGAGAATTATGGAATATAAATGAGTCTCCATTACATATATAAAAGATGGTACAAAACATGCATGGGATAGCTACTACATGTGGGGGTGAAACTGAACCTTTTTCGATGAAGGTTGATTTGCATTAGGGATTGCCTCTAAGACGATATCTGTCTAAGCTGGTTATGGATGAGGTGCCTCTTCATTATATATATCAAGATCTATGTTTGTTGAGAGAGATCAAAAAGCGCTTCAAGAGTTTTAACTGAATCACTGATGCAAAAATTTGATTGAAGTTTAAGGGCAAAGTTAATAGGATAGGTATCTACTGGGCGATGCATGCTTCAAAGTGTTAGTCAGTTAAGTTGTCAACAAATGCAGAATATGGGTGGAGAGGAGATGGAAATAGTGGGTTGGATGCGGAGGACATATTTGGAAACATCGAGGAAGATAATACAACCGAGAGTAGGGGTGACGCCAATAAAAATAAGACGAGAAAGTTGTAGATAGAGTCACTTAGAAGATGTTAAGGAAAGAGATATAACTGAAAAAGGGAAATAGCAAGGCAAACAAGGAGTTTGAAGGAAATTATAAAATATATGGCATATTGCCATATTATGACGTAACAAAAGACAGCCACTAGATAGAGGAGAATGACACCATTGTATCTAGTCGATTTCAGCTGTTATGATGAATGACTAATTTATTTTGTTGTTGTAGTCGCCAACACCTCCCATCATTTCTTTCTGGGTCGATATGAAAAGATTGCTTAACGAGGATCACTAGGATTGTTGGATGCAGTGGGAGGATCACTACAACACATTTGTGTTCATCATTATTTCCATGACCACTTCTCACTAAGTGGGTCAATCATACGTATCCAAAGGACACATGCACACAAGATCCAATACATATTCGCATTTGTGTTGCGAATGAAAATATTTTAAAAGCAATAAGATTGTTACAAAAATTTCCTTGAAAACTGGTTCAGTCGTCCCTTTGCCCCACAACACCTTTGAAGTTTTGAACAGAAAAGTATAGAGGTTACATATTTTATTGTTGACTACCTGAAATTGGGAATATTCCCTCAGTGTTTTATGAAAAATGACTAAAACTACATGCTTTAGTCCTTCATATTTTTAATTTTTCGTCATGTATAGATTTTCCGTCTTGGGTTTTTAATACAGATAACGAAGTATTTAATGAAATACTTAAAAATCTCAAGTCCCCAGGTAATTCAAATTTAAACCTACTTGTACATATACAACTCCAGAAGAAAGATTGTAGGAAATGACGAAATTCTTTTGGTGATTGTAGTACCAAAAGAGATTATGGGTACTTGATTGTATTCAAGGAATGGAGCAATTTTTGGAATGCTATGAGGTTATTTGTCTGTAATCCTTTGAAGCTTCTTCTCCATGAGGCCAAGCATAAATCCTGACATCAATAAAATATAAAAAACATTTCCAAGTTTGAAAACAGAATGCTATAGCTACCTTTGATTTAACTACTTGTGGGGAGATCTACTAGTCAACGGAAAAATCTTATAATGTAGGTATTCCGAAACCTGTGAACACCTAAAAGTTTGAAAAAACTTTTGTATTTCCTAAGCCATCTAGGAAGTCACTATCTCCAACGGTGATCTTTGACAGGATAATCAAAAATTGTCAAACCACCTTTCCTTGGCCTACTCCTGCTGTTGCTGAGCTCCTTGTATTTTCAGCATCCAAAGGGTAGACTGTTAAATGTTAGGTGATGAGTATAAGCCATTGCAATTTATATGTAGCAATAAGGGCCATGATATTTCTAGCTAATAGATATATAATATCCTATCCAAATCTCACCATATCACCTTTTCTGGTGCAAGAGATGAAGATGTCTAAAAATTGCTCTTTTGAATGCAATGCTTGTCGGCTGTGAAGGCTTCCAATTGTGAGGGTCCATTCCATAAAATGCCTCATTAACCATTCTTCATACTTTCGCCGTGTCCCTTATCTGCACCAGGGTGGTTTCAAATATGACTCAATTTTATTTTTGTTGAAAATCTTGTAAAAATTGGACTATCTACTCATTTCTAATAGGAAAAGTTTTAATATTACTCCTAGCCAAAGAAGCAGAAGAATTACGTTTTCTTTGTTAGGGTTTTACATCTTTTAGTGATGTTATTTCCAAAGGTGCATTTTGATTTCCCTAGATGAGATGTCTTCTGGATGGGAAGAATTTCAAGGTTAAGAATGGTTGAGCTAGTTGTTCCTCTCCCCTCTAATCAATATTTAGAGGGAATGAGAAAATGGGCTCTAATATTCCTAATCGTCAAGCAAATGTAAGTTTTGTATCTCCTCCCTTATTAGTTAGTTTTTTTTTTTCCAAAAATATCATTCCTTATACATACATGCCAAGAACATGTTGCCTTACTAGTTAGGCTTTTGATAGCAAATCGTTTGTTATATGTACATTCCATGAACATATTTATATTGCAATATTGTGTCTTTGGTAAAGGTGTGTTAACTTTTTCTTTACGAAGGTAAATGTGTGTTCCTAAGTAGAATTCTGATTCTCTAAAACAAACTATGCTTTCTTGAAGGAGGTTTAATATGACTACGTAGAAAATTCCTTTTCTTTCAGCTTTTGCAAAAGATACTTGTAAGCATGTTTAATTTCAACTTGTTTCGTTCATATTTGTTGTGAATTTCTTGAGCTGGTTTGATTGTAGCAGTCCATGACCCATTATGAGTTTATAAATAACACAAACGAACCCTTCTATGGTTTGCGTCTTCTTGTCATATTCTATCACATTCTATCACATAGATTAACATGATATCACAGCAAGTTCTTTAAACTCTTTTCGATTCTGTCACCTTGGGTGCTAGTGAATGGTGATTCTCTTCCCAGTGTCTAGGGCCTAGTCCTTCTTGATCATCCCCCTGAAAAAAACAGAAGGAAAATCGTCGGTGATAAGCGTCCGTTTCGGGAGTGGAGATCCATGGGAGAAGCTTAAGCTTTTGGGTTCGGTTTTTGTTTTTGTTTTTTTCCTGTTCCAGCTTCTGTTTTGACTTTTTTTCAGACTTTTGTTCCGACTTCGGTGCCGACTTCCGTTCCGATTCTTGTCCTGTGCCGGTATTGTTTGTTCCGGTTTTGACATCTTCATGATTTATTTTACATGGCGAACTTTGATTCATTAATGGAGGCTTCGGCTTTAGCTTCTCGCTTTGCCTTTTGGCTCGAGTTGAGTTTATTTATAACAAGTTGAGCATGGTTAATGTTTTTGCTCCAACGTGAGGGGGAGTGTTGTGAGTTTCTTAGACTGGTTTGATTGTAGCGGCCCATGACCTATTATGAGTTTATAAATAATACACACGAACCCTCTTAGGGTTTGTGCTTTCTCGTCATATTCTATCACATAGGTTTACAATATTAAATTAAGAATTTGTAGAGTTTGATAAGGATATGCCCAATAATGCAGATTGAGTAAACTGTTAATCCAGCAAACTAATTGCAGTTTGTTATTATGGAGTTTGTTTACACCTTTATTTTTGTCCTTTTATTGTTTCAGTTTAATTGCCATTTTTAGTGTTGATCTTCAATTATGCTCTTTTTGGCTTGGATATGTACTTAAGTAATGGTCATGGTGATTTTTTTGAGGATGGTGATTCTAATTGCTTGGCTAAGAGCTACTTGTGTTAGTTCACCATGCCCTTTCCAAGGATCGGTGTCAATGCTCTGCCGGCACAAAATCATGGATGTTGTCCTGGGTTAGCTTTGGGTTGGTTACTTCATTTCTAGAAACATTTTTAGCTAATTTTTGCATGGTTAGTACTATTTATTTAACATAAAAGGCCATCTCCCTTGCTGATTAAGGTGCATAGTTTAAATGAAGTCAACTTCTATTCCAATTTCATTTGTTGTGACTCTTGTGAGTTACTTGGGCTTGTTTTGTAACTTTGGTCATAGGATTAGTATAAAGACCCATGATCCGTTATTGGTTTATAAATAATGTGGGCAACCCCTCCTAGGGTTTGTGCCTTCTCATTTTATTCTCACATATCTTCACATGTTATTAGAGCAAGGTTACTCATCCTAATTTCATCTATCCCTAACTGTCATCGCCGGTTAGCGTAAACTCTATCAAGGGAGGTTTATCTTCGACAACTGAGTATATAGGGTTATAGAGCGAACCAAGTCCTCCAACCCATTTGAGTTGTTTCATCGTTGGCCACCGCACATCCCTACACGCTTCGTCACCATCCTCACGCGCTATTGTGCGTGATCGCCATGTGCCGTCGCACGTGATAGCCTCGTGCCACCCTTGCTTGACGTGCACCACTTCCTAAAGACTGAATCTTCCTCCTGTCGTCTTGGTTCTTTATTTCTTCTTCCATTTGCGCATATGGTTCTCCCATCATCATGATTGGGTCCTCGAGTCCACTCCTTAGCCTTCTGCATTTGTGTTTGTTGTTTCTGCAACTCATTCATAATTCGTTGAATTAGGGGTTTTTGTGATGGGTACTGTAGGTATGCTACGAGATTATTCTCTTATTTTCTTATATCCCGATGTCCGGGTGATTAATTGCTCGTATATTCTAGTTATGGGGATCGGGACAATATCTCTTACTCTTTCCTTCACTTTATCCTTTGTTTTATACTTGATCTTTGGTTTAATTTGTTTTATGTGAGTGTCCTGACTCGGACTTATGGGCGTCTTGTTGTGTAGACTATTGATTAGGGTCGACGAACGCCAGAACCTCTACGTGTTGGAGCTAGAGTCATACGTCGTTGCTCCTGTTACTTGTCCTAGTTTTTCTGTCACTGCTTTAGATCTCCACTATCGTCGTAGCCATCTATCACTTTTTAGTCTTAAGCATTTGTGTCCAGAAATTCAATCTTTGTCTTACCTCTCTTTTTGAGTCTTGTCAATTTGTCAAACACTATAAAGTGTCTTATGTGTCTAGTGTCATGGGCTGATTCTTACGGCATCCGTGACACTAAAGTCACTAATTGAGCTTCTGCTCCATTTGAGTTAGTTCATTCTCACATTTAGGTCATTATGTGAGTCAAAGACTAATTTTTGTTATTTTGTTTCCTCTGTTAATGACTATTCACGTATGACCTGGTTGTATTTGATCAAACATGATTCTGTATTATTCTCCATCTTTACTGCTTTTCATGTTGAGATACAAGCGCAATTTGCCCTTCCTATTCGCATTTTCAAAAGTGATAATGCCCTCAAATACTTCTCATCTTCCTTTACATCCTTTATGACCACCCGTGGGATTATCCATCAATCTTTATGTTATGATACACCACTACAAAATGGGGTTACGTAACATAAAAATTATCTTCTCTTAGAGGTGATTGGATCCGGTTATGTTCCAAATGAAGGTGCTTAAGATATTTTGTAGTGAGATAGTTTTGACTTCTGACATATCTCATCAATCTGTTCTTCATGGGGAGGTTCCTCATTGTGTTTTGTTTATAGACACGTCCATGCATTTGCCTCGTCCGCTCCCATTACCAATTTACCATTATGTGTTTTTGGGTGTACGATGTTTGTGATATTCGCCCTCACCTTATCAACCTTGATCCCAAATCCCTTTGGTGTATCATTCTGGGTTACTCTCGTACACAAAAGGAGTATAGGTGTTATTTTCCTAATTTAGGTTGGTTTGTGTGTTTGCTATTGTTACTTTTGATGAGTCTACTCCGTTTCACTTTCTTTTCCTCTTTGACACGGGTGTCAAAGTCTTTCTCTAGTGCTGCTAATGATACTCTAGTTTATGAACTTATTCGTCGGTGTCACCACCACATGTTCCTGCTCAGCCTCCCGTCTTACAGGTGTATACTCATCTTCCTCGACTCCTCGTCGAGTTGCGTCTTCTGGTCATGGTATTCCCTCGACAGCGTTAGATTTTTGTCTTGTAGTTGCTCTTGAGCCTTTCCCTATCGGTCTCCCGTCGTCATCACTTAATTCTCCGTGTTCTGTTCCAATGCCTTTTCCTGTCAATTCTTGATCGCCTTATCGCCTTGCGGAAGGGACATCGTAATTGTGTCACTTATCCGTTGTAAGCTTTTATTTCTGCCTTGAATTCTATTTCGATTCCTCGGACGTTATCTAAGGCCATTTCTTCTCTTGGATGGTGTCAGATTATGGTTGAAGAGATGGAGGCCCTCGAGGCTAATTAGACATGGGATCTGGTTTCATTGCCTCCCGACATAGCTATTGAGTGTAGGTGAGTTTATGTCGTCAAGATAAATACTGATACCACAATTGCTCAGCTCAAAACCCGTTTGATGGTCAAGGGTTATACTCAGGTTTACGGTTACACTGATACTTTCTCTCATGCTGTAAAGATGGTTTTAATACACCTTATTTTTCTTGCAGTATCTTTTGAATGTCAAAAATGCTTTTGTTCATGGTGATTTGGCTAAAGAGGTGCATTTGGAGCCATCATCGGTGTTTGTTTCTCCGGGGGAGTGTGAGTGTGGTGTGTTTGTCGCCTTAAGAAATTTTTATATGGACAAAAACACTCTCAGAGCTTAATTTTGACGGTTTAGTTATGTGGTATTAAAGTTTGATTTACAACAGTCAGCGAAGGGTCACTCGGTATTCTATCAGGACTCTAGTGCTGGTTATATTCTCCTTGGTGTGCATATCGGTAATATTATTATGACTGAGAGTGATTGTGTAGACGTCACTTCCCTGAAGGGCTTTCTTTAGAGCTGTTTTCAAACTAAAGATCTTGGAGGACTAAGGTATTTCTTGAGAGTTGAAGGAACTCACTGCAAGCGAGGTATATTCTTATCCCAGCGGAAGTGCGCTCTCGACTTGCTTCAGGATACTAGTATGGCGGATGCGAGGCGTAGTGATACTCCTATGGTGCTTGGAATAAAGCTTGCCTTAGGAGATGACGAGGTGTGTCGTGATCATAATTGGTATCGACGATTGGTTGATTAATTGAATTATCTCGTCATTACGCATCCGAATATTTTTTGTCTGTTAGCGTGGTTAGTTAGTTTATGTCTGATCGCGTCATTGGGAAGCAGTTTTGCATATTCTCAAGTATATTAAGGGATATCCTGCCCAATGTTTACCCTATAGTGATCATGGTGATCGATGTATAGAGGAGTTTTTTTGATGCCGACCAGACTGTCTCATCTTCTGATCGGATATTTAATACCGGGTATTGTGTTTTTGTTGGTAGTAATTTGGTTTCTTGGGAGAGTAAGAAATAATCAGTTATTTTCAGGTCCAGTATTGAGCTCGACTATTGTGTTCTTGCACATTTTACTGGGGATATTACCTATCTTTATCAGTTGTGTGAAGAGTTAGAGGATTCGATTTCTTGGCCTGCTCGGTTGTGGTATGACAATTAGTTTGTTATTCACATTGTGTCGGCATATTGACGTTGATTGTTATTTCATTAGAGAGAAGCTGAAGAATGAGGATATTAGTTTGCATCATGTGAGGATGAATGAGCAGTTTGGAGATACCCTTACTAAGCCTTTTGCATGAAGTCGGGTTGAATTTATTTATAACAAGTTGGACAAAATTAATATCTATGCTATAACTTGAAAAGGAGTATTGTGAGTTATTTGGGCTTGCTTTATCTGTGGACTAGTATAATGGTCCGTGATCTGTTATGAGTTTATAAATAATGTGGATAATCCCTCCTATGGCTTATGCCTTCTCATTTTATTCTCTCACTTATCTTCACATGATTTATTGCGTTTCACATATCAGTAGGATTCCTAATGCCTTCAGAGACTCCATAGCATCAACCAGCCTCTCTGCTTCCCCGTCATTAGACCTTGACCCCTGTATACTTCTAAATTTCTTTCATCTCTTCTGAGCACACACTATTCCTCCATTGTTCCTTCATGCCTACTGCTTTTAGAGCTGAAACAGCAACCCAAGGCAAAAAAAAGGCACAAATTTTCCGTTGTCGTCCTGGATCCTCATTTTCTTCAACCACATGCTTCAACCACCCCTCTAATTTGTCATTCCCTATAACCACTTTATCAATTGTGGAAGTATTCTGGTTAGTGGCAGAGATGTGTTGTGCTGTGCCTATTACTATATGCTAGAGTGAGATCAATATATTTCTTGGGTAAATTATGTATAAACCACCATCATCAATACTCAATTTTCACAAACTCACCTCCAACATTTAAAATTACATTAACAACCTTTCTCTCACACTAAGTTCCAACAAGCCCTTAAACCTTTACCACCATCAAATTTTCAGTTAAGGTTTTAATAAAAAGCCTATAAACACAAAAACTCCTCATCCCCTTCGTTGTTGGTATCCCTAACCTCATCACATGCAATACCATAGCTGCTTTGCTGGCCAAGCCATAAACAGCTTGCTTAGACCCAAATCCCTATATGTCTAGCATACAACTCAGTTACATTGACGTACTAAGGATGCTTGAGCAATTTTAGCTCCACTATCATGAATAGGAATATGTAAGTGAAGGCAGTGACCAAGGGAGCTCTGGATGGGTTTCCTGCCAATAGAATGGGAGTGTTTGGCAAGGGTGAAAAGTAAATGGCGGCATCACCAACCAACAAACAAAAGCACTTGCTCAGACTCCAAATGATGCTTCAGAAGATCTGGAAAGAGAGATTTAGGCTTTTCGGCACTAATATGAAGGGTGGAAGGGAAGTGAATCTTGGGTGACGCCGACAACAAATTACGACCTTTTTTTTTTGGCTCAGGCAACAATGACTGTCTTTGATATCCACCTTCCTAGGTCGCCACCTTGAGTTTCATCACCATCTTGATTTCCAAGAGATAGGAAAAGAGAAACGGATGGGAGGGAAATTGGTCATATGATTCACTTGAGGAGTGTTCTCCAGTGGTGGCTTATGTAAAGGAAGAGGATGACGGCGGGTTCTGGTCTCATGAGCATGTGGATGGCCTGTTCCTCCATGGCTACTGATCTCATTATCCCTCTATCAAATTTCGTGCTTTGTCAATGTTTGGTGGTTTGAAATGGGGTTCGAGTCTTTCTTGAAAATAAATGAAATAAGTGTAATTTATTGAAAATTTAAAGATAGGGCAGTTTGTAAAATTATGTAAAGTTGATGGTGGCGACCCAAAACTTTCTGCTCTGCCATCAGGTTTTTATATGGTAAACTGAAATAATGATGACTCATATAGTCATATTCAAGAAAATGAAATAACCTAATTTATCTTGCCTTTACTAATTTTCAATACTTTGTCATTCAAGTTGTTCAATGATTGAAATACTTCTAAATATATTCCATAATTAGTGAATAAATCAGCAACTTGATTAGCTTCTAGAACATTGATAAACAACAGCACAATCAAAGCTAGAAGCAACTGGCTTTTATTGATGATAAGACTATTAATATGTCTGGGTGGACAAAAACCTCCTTTCAAAGATTGGTTAGAAGATTATCGTCTCCTTCTATTGTGTTCTTCCTACATCTCAAGTCGTGCCAATTTGCAACTTCTCGTAATGCTCTAAGTTTTTATTTCGATCGCACAAACTAAACACTCAACCAGCTCCACATGTAGTAACTTCTGCATCTCACTCATGCAAGAGACGCTATTCCAGCTTTGTATTTCTATCTAGGGCTCCATGAAACTTAAGCATATCGTACTCATTTATAAGGGAAACACATGTCGCAGACTTGCCACTTTCTTCGGATTATCCCCTCTATCCAAGCTTTGATTACAAACTATTTGATTTAGTATTGCTCTGCCTGAAACCTTTTTGGCTTTGGAAATAACATTTATTGTTGGGGACCATTTTTCTCTCTATTCCCGAGCAGTTCCTTCAGGAGTCGGGGTCTGGTGTCATGTTTAATTTGGAAAATATACTCTCTTAATCCAAGCTATAGGTAAATGTGGCATGATTGTAAATTCAATTGTCACATGTGTTATGGTAATGACCACTCCGCTGATGCTTGTTTTCATGTAGCTTGCTGATCTGGAGGTGCTTTTGATTGAAATTGATTATCAAATATATAGAGATCTAGTTGTGATGGGGAATACAAATGCGGGAGGAAGACTAAAATTTAGAAGTTCGTATTAATTAGTTAGTTTTGTATTTTTAGGATAACACAGTCATTTAATAAACTTGTTTGTTTTTATTTATTTTAGGATATTAGAATATCTTTATTATTGTTAGAGTATTGTTATTGTTAGGGTTTTGTTAGTATAGTTTGAGTAAGGGTATTTTGGTAATATCAAGTAAAGTGTATATATACCCTTGATGAATGAAAAGTAAGATATCATTTATGACAGGGTATCAGAGCTTGCTATGGAGCCCCACAACTGCTCCTACATGAAACCCTAACTACCGCCACATTCAAACCCAACATCACCACCAAACCACCACCAAACCACCACCAAACACCATCATCCACCACATCATCGGACAACCCAGAGGCCGACGACATCTGGACAGGCAGACACGTCAGCCGACGTTGCTCAAGTGGCCAGAAACCATGAGATTCTCACCATCGCCTGCGGCCATATGCCTTTTTCCACTATCATCGCTTAAGCATATTCCATTTCTTACACCAGGGGGTGGTAGATCTATCCGAGTCGCTCACTCTTTATCCGGGTGTCTAACCGCCGTCGGAGCAATCCGCACGCGCCTCCAATGTCCCTGCGCGTGGGCCTCACGCGCTGCTGCCACACGCCACGCGCCATCCCCGGCCCAGGCAGATTGTTTCCCATCATGTGTCGGTCCATTTCTCTTCTTGCTCCACCCGTCTGTTGATGCTTCTTGGTATGATTTTTTTTGTTGACATTGTGTTTTCAATTTGCTTCATCTGCTGCTGTACGTGACTTTGTTGCTGGAGTGTGTGTTTCTTTTGTGGGGTGTTGCTATATTTCCTATGGCATTTGTTGCTATTGTGTGACGTGCCATTGTTTTTCATACATTATTTATGAAGTTGGACGCTTAATTTGCGGTAGTATTGTGGTGTTTTGAGCCCTTGTTGACCTTTTGTGTTATGGCAACACCAACGAATGCGTTGATTTCTCAAATTACCACGAGGAAACTGAATGGGACTAACTATATGCAATGAGCTAAATCTGTTAAAGTCATTTTAAGAGGGCAAGGCAAAAGTGAGTATCTTACTAAAGCACCACCGCCACCCACTGATAATGAAGCTAAAGAGAAGTAGGATCAAGTGGATGCCTAGATCAATGTTCTAAATGGCGCTCGGCGGTGGCATGACGCCAAGCAACCACCAAGCGCCAAGGCCGCCTAGGCGGCGTCAAGTTTCTCGGCGGTTTTAGGTTTTGTTTGATTTTTTATTTGGGTAATTGAGTTTAGAGTTGGGTTGAACTTTTAATTTTGGATTGAGCTTTTTAATTTTAGATAATTGAATTTTAAGGTTTTGTTTGTTTTATTTAAGATTGGGTCGAATTTCTTGAAAAAAAAATCTTTACAGTCTTAATCCGTCATTCTTCACCGCCAAGGACCGCCAAGGAGTGCCAAGGGACCGCCAAGGAGCACCAAGACGCCAAGAAAAATCGACTTGGGGTTAGGCGTGGTGCCGAGACACCGCCAAGCGTCATGGCGCCGCCAAGGAGCGCCATTTAGAACAGTTGCTCAGATTATGAGTCTTTTGTGAAACTCTATGGAACCTGATGTTGCGAATTTGTACACTCATTTAAACTCTTCTAAGGAGATTTGGGATTATCAAAATTCTCTATTCTAATAACATGATAAGAATGTATGATTTGTCCCTCCAGTTATTTCAATGTAAACGGGGTGACAAGACTGTTACTCAATTTTTTACTGACTTGAAGCGTATTCATGAAGAGTTGAATGTTGTGCTCCCTATCACTGTTAGTGTCGAGGAGATGCAGAAATATAGCAAACAATTGATTATTATGCGTTTCTTGGTTGGTTTTGGTCCTGAGTTCTCTTCTGTTTGTTCTCAGATTTTGGGTAGTGCTGAATTGTCATCTTTTGCTGAAGTTTATGCCAGGGCGCTGCGTTCTTCTTTTGACCACCATGTAGGTGACTCTAGTGATTTTGGAGAGATACCAGATCAGATCTTATCATTCAATCTAGTGGAGCTGGTAGAGACTCTTACTGTGAGGATTGTGGACTTCGTGGAGGTATTGGAAAGGGTCGTAGGGCCCCTAGGAAATGTGGCAATTGTGGGAAAGATGGCCATGTCACATGTGATAAAGAAATGTTGGAAACGTTCCGGTCGTGCCACGCATTGTACTCATTGCAATAAGGATGGCCATTTGAGAGAGACATGTTGGCAATTACTGGGTCGTCCTTGGGCCGTCCTCGGGTTGTCAATGCAGTCATTTCTGATTCTTCTAGTACTTTAGCCAGTGGACTTGATCAGTTTCTGATTTCCAGGGAGGAGTTTACTCGCTTGATTCAGTCTCAGGCCTCTTAGCAGGTGCTCACTACTCCCATTGCCTCTTTTGCCAATATAGGTATCTCTATTGCTTGTTTTTCTTCTACACCTACCCCATGGGTCCTCGACTCCGGTGCTACCGATCATGTCTCAGGTATCTTTACATTATTTACCCACATTCAGCCTATGCCTTAGACTACCGAGCTTACATTGACTAATGGATCCACCACTCCTATTAGTGGTATTGGGTCTATGCAGTTTAGTCATTCCTTTTGTCTTCTATCTACCTTTTATATTCCTAATTTTCCTTTTAATCTCCTATCTGATAGTAAGCTCACAAAAGACTTATAGTGCTCTGTTTTGTTTCTTCCCGATTCTGTTGTTATTCAGAACTTGAAGACGAAGAGGACAATTGGAAAAGGACGTGAATCTAGAGGCCTTTACCACTTCCATGGAGTATCTCCCAGATCCCTATCGCCTATTTCGCGGTTGCTACACCTCTTCAAATCCATGGACGTTTTGGTCATCCCTCTTTCTGTGTCATAGAAACTATGTCTTGCTCTCTCTTACTTACCTAGTTTAGATTGTGAGTCTTGTTAGTTAGACAAACACCACCGTGTGTCTTTTATTCCCCGACTAAACAACCGAGTCATAGACCTTTTGCTATTATCCATTCTGACATTTGAATCTCAGTCGCACTGTTTCAAAATTGGGATTTCGTTATTTTGTCCTATTTATGGATGATTTCTCTCGGATGACTTGGATTTATCTTATGAAGGATCGCTCTGAATTATTACATATATTCACTTCTTTTTATGTTGAGGTGCAAGCCTAATTCCATGCTTCTATTCAGATTCTTCGTAGTGATAATGCAAATGAATTCTTCTCCACTGCACTTGATAAGTTTATGGCTGAGCGTGATATTGTCCATCGGTCCTCCTGTGCTCACACTTCACAACAAAATGGTGTTGCCAAACGGAAGATCCACTTGATAAGTTTATGGCTGAGCATGGTATTATCCATCGGTCCTCCTGTGCTCACACTTCACAATAAAATGGTGTTGCCAAATGGAAGATCCAACATATTGTGGAAGTAGCTTGTACTTTGTTGATTGACATGATGGTTTACAAGGAGTTTTAGAGTGATGCTGTTCTCTCTGCTACCTCATCAACCGAATGCCTTCCTCTGTCCTTCATGGTATGACTCCATATTCGGTTATGTTTCCCGATGGTCAACCCTATTCCCTACCTCTTCGTATTTTTGGGAGCATTTGCTTTGTCCATCAGCTTGATCTCGGTGTAGATAAACTTGATCCCCGTGCGGTCAAGTGTGTTTTTCTTGGCTGCTACTCTTGGACACAAAA
This sequence comes from Dionaea muscipula, assembly GCA_028571145.1. NCBI lineage: Eukaryota > Viridiplantae > Streptophyta > Magnoliopsida > Caryophyllales > Droseraceae > Dionaea > Dionaea muscipula. The sequence goes on from JAOWBR010177596.1 coordinate 21,344, forward strand.
GGGTTACAAGTGTTATAGTCCTCTGCGTCGATTCTTTGTGAGTGCTGGTGTTACTTTCTTTGAGTCTACTCCATATTTTTTGTCTGCCTCTTCCCTTGAGATTCTGCAATGTCTTCCTTTACCTATCTCCTCGCCAAGTGGTGACTCCCCTCCTTCCTTTGAACCGTCCACTCGCCTCACCAATCCTAATCTATGGGTGTACTCCAGACGGAAGCCGTCTACTATGGATTCACGTGCTCCTCTAGCTGCTCCTTTGTCTTCACGCCCTGACCTTCCTATAGCCCTTCATAAAGGTACATGCTCTTGTACTTCTCACCAACTCTCTAATTTTGTTTACTATGCTCGTCTATCTACATCCTACTGTTCATTTGTCTCTGCCTTATCTTCTATTTCTCTTCCTAACTCTGTTACAGAGGCCCTTTCTCATCCTGGTTGGTATGCGGCAATGGAAGCTGAGATGTCAACCTTGCACGAGACTGGCACTTGAGATTTTGTTCCTCTTCCCCCTAGGAAGTCACCTATTGGTTGTCGATGGGTTTATGCTGTCGAAGCTAAACCGGATGGCTCCATTCAGTGTCTTAAGGCTGGATTGGTTGCAAAGGGGTATACCCAAGTCTATGGATTTGATTATGATGAGACATTCTTCTCTGTGGTGAAAATCACCTCTGTTTGGGTCTTCCTTTCCTGCATGGCGATCTTATTGAAGAAGTGTATATGGAGCAACCTCTTGTGTCTGTTACTCAGGGGGAGACTAAGTTGGTATGTCGACTGAAAAAGGCTCTATATGGTCTCAAACAATCCCCTCGTGCTTGGTTTGGCCATTTTAGTGAGGTTTTCATGGAGTTTGCCCTTCACAGAAGTGATATTGATTACTCTGTATTCTATCAGCATTCCAAAGCTGGAAGATTATTCTTGATTGTATATGTGGATTATATTGTTATTACAGGCGATGATCGATAAGACATTGTTGATCTCAAGCTTTTCCTTCATGACCACTTTCAGACCAAAAAGTTGGGTAACCTCAGATATTTTCTGGGCATTGAAGTAGCCAAATTAAAAAAGGGCATCTATATATATATCAGAGAAAGTATGTTCTTGATCCGTTGAATGAAACAGGGATGTTGGGATGCAAGCCCACTGATGCTCCCATGGTTCCAAATGTGAAACTCACCATTGAATAAGGAGATCCCCTAGAAGATCCGTGGAGATACAAGAGATTGGTTGGGAAGTCGAATTATTTGACTGTTACCGGCGTGACATTTCCCTTGCAATTAGTATTGTGAGTCAGTTCATGGGTGCCCCATACACTAGCCATTGGGATGCTGTTACACGCATTTTGAGATACTTGAAGGATGCAACTGGTATGGGTTTATTGTATAAAGATCATGGTCATGTGTCCCTATATGGATATACTGATGAAGATTGGGCTGACTCTCCAGATGATAGACGTTCAACCACTGAGTATTGTATCTTTTTTTGGAGATAATTTGATATCTTGGAAGAGTAAGAAGCAAACTGTTGTTGCTAGATCTAGTACAGAATTTGAATACATGGCTATGGCACACACTAGTTGTGAACTTGTGTCTCTGAAGAATCTTTTGGAACAACTTGGAGTCGTGCAGTCAAAACCCATGGAGTTAAAGTGTGACAATCAAGTTGCTCTTCACATTGCCATGAATCCAGTCTTTTATGAAAGAACAAAACATATGGAAGTTGATTAATAGAAGATTCAAGAAGGAGTTATTAGTACATCCTATCCATTTGTACCAAGCTCGGAGTATATGATATTATGCTTCAGTTTGAGGGGAAGTGTTAGAGTACTGTTATTGTTAGGGTTTTGTTAGTATAGTTTGAGCAAGGGTATTTTGGTAATATTGAGTATAATGTATATATACCCTTGATGAATGAAAAGTAAGATAACTTTTTGCTCATTTATGACATTATTACTATTATTAGAAGATCGTATCATATTTTAAAATACCTAAGGTTAAATAGTTACGCCTAAATAAGGCATTGGGGTCTTGATTAAAAAAAATAAGGCATTAGGGTCTGCTTATTTGATCTAGCTTATGATAAATTAATCGAATACCGAGTGATTTCCACAAATATAACTGTTGCTCTCATCCCAAGGTTTGCTATCCTTCTTTGTTTTTCATGCCCTTCCCTTGTTTTGGGATCTGTACTGTGCTTTGTGTTCCATATCACCTTGATTTCTAGATTGATCATGCATCCTCTAAAAGTTCTCATCCAATGTTGTGATGTCGGAATGGCCACTTGTGATAATTTCACCACTTCGAATTTGTGGCAGGACTTGGACATCTCACAGGGTTCCATACTTTACAATATTGATGAACCAACAGTGCGTAGTCTGAATGGATGTAGGGTTGCTGATCAAATTCTTAAGCTGGTGCCAAATGTTGAGGTGAAAACTGTGATCTACCTGCTGGATACTATTCGTATTTCAGCTTACTATTTTGATCAGCCTTGATTTTCCTGGAATTCCATAGCACTTGAAAAAGCTCTCATCTAGCCGCCTTGATTTTGCTTGAACTTTTGTAGCACTTTCGCACAACTCTAAGATGTTTGAAGTTTTGGGCCAAGAGACGTGGTGTTTACTCAAATGTAAGATGGGATTTTTATCATTGTCATGTGCTCTAGTCAGACTCTTGCTGATGAAAATTAACTTTGTGGATGTGAATTTCAGTTTCTTATTTTCCATACGTTTAGGTGACTGGATTCCTGGGAGGTGTAAATTGGGCTCTATTAGTTGCCAGGGTATGCCAGCTTTATCCCAATGCTATTCCTAGCATGCTGGTTTCTCGATTTTTTAGAGTGTATACACAGTGGCGTTGGCCAAACCCCGTGATGCTATGTCCTATTGAGGAGGAGGATCTTGGTTTTCCTGTATGGGACCCCCGTAAAAATCCTAGGGATCGTACTCATCATATGCCAATTATAACTCCTGCATACCCTTGCATGAACTCTAGCTATAATGTCTCTTTGAGCACCCTCCGTGTCATCATGGAGCAGTTCGAAGATGGTAATAAAATTTGCGAGGTAAGAATATGGTTTCTTTTCTCATATCCTAGTGGATGCTTGTGTTGATCTTTTAAGTCATTTCTGTGCCTTCTGTTTCCAGGACATTGAGCTGAACAAGGCCTTATGGGGTGCTCTATTTGAGCCATATTTTTTCTTTGAAGCATACAAAAATTACTTGCAGGTTGACATCATTGCAGCTGATGCTGAAGATTTATTGGCGTGGAAAGGTTGGGTTGAATCCCGACTTCGACTACTAACACTGAAGGTAACTTGCAATTGATGTTTTTTAAACATTAAACTTGATTAAGTTGTAAAGATTTTGGATTGGGCACATTGATAGAGGGATGAAATGTCTTAGCTGATCAGCTATTTTTGCTTGTTACTTTGCAGATAGAGAGAGACACGTTTGGAATGTTGCAATGTCATCCTTATCCATATGAGTATGTAGACACATCCAAGCATTGCCCGCATTGTGCTTTCTTCATGGGCTTGCAGAGGAAACAAGGTGTACAAGTTCTAGAAGGCCAGCAGTTTGATATACGTGGAACTGTCGATGAGTTCAGGCAAGATATTAACATGTATTTGTATTGGAAACCTGGAATGGACATGTATGTTTCACATGTCCGTCGAAAGCAGCTTCCTACATATGTTTTTCCAGAGGGATATAGAAGGCCTCGAAGGCACATAAACCAGATGCCTGAAAAAACTAGCGAGGGTATTGAGGAGGATGAACAGGGGTCTGCTGAAGGACGTCCAAAAAGGCGGAAGGATCCTGAGATGGGGGAGTCGAGCCGCATTGAAAAGCGGGCATCCATAAGCCCACTAAGGCTGGATAGTGTTTCTCCAGAAGTAAGTTCTAGGTGCAATACAGATGGTGAAGGTTTTAAGTTAAACCAATCATCGGGGAATAGATTGGATTGTAAATCTCTGGACAGGTGCAGCAATGGTTGCCATTTTAAGGTGCAGCACGGGGAAGCTGATCAGAATTTCTCATTTGAGCTCAATTACCCTGCAAACCAATCTAATTGGACACATGAAAATGAAGTAATACAAACTGGTCAGAGGCCAAAGCTTTTTCATGTCCAGGAGGTATCAGCCTCAGTGGATATTGCTTGTGTAGTGGGAGGTTTGGCAGTGACCAATGTTGACAATGGACAAGCAGGATCTTCTTGTAGAGCTCTGGATTGTAGAGAAGTTGTTCTGAAGGATGGTCTAGAAAAAGCGGTTTTCTTTAAACAGACAGATGACCCGAAAGCTGGGACATCGGATGCTGGTGTTGAGAATCTAACTTCCGAGGTCAGTCACCCTTGTGATGATTCTGTGCTTGTAGAAGATGTTAGTGGAAAGTTGATGAAATAATTTTTGCTGAAAGAAGACGTTAGTGAGAAAGGAATCTTTGCAGGAACTGGTATGTGGAGCTGAAGCAGATATGCCTACAGATGAGCCAATTTTGAATGGCAGTAGGATGTTCCAGAACGGGGCTGCTGAAGAATTAGAGGTTCTGTCCTTTTCTTCAAGACTTTATTTTCTTATCAGATACACTCCTAATCTCTGTTTGTCATTTTGGAACTTATGTGCTGCTATGGTTTTACCTTGTTTCTTCACTTTTCACGTGGCCTTTGTCTTATGGGACTATCGTAGAAGGCCAGCATACTAGGTTCCTGAATTGCAAATGTGCGGTTATGAGACCTTGCCCTTTGATACATATAGGCCATCTCTGTGGTTTGAGTAGAGGTCTCAGTGAAGCAATGTTTTGGTCGTCCTAAGGCCCTTCATTAGCATACCTATGAGTTGGTCTAGGTTTGTGTATATTATCTCCTTACGAAACTATCAGATGGTCCTGGTTTGTGTATATTGTCTCCTTAAGAAGTGACCAGATTTGAGGAGAAGCTCAATAGAGGATACCTTTTTTTTTTTTTTTTTTTTTGTTCTCCCTTCACCTGTTCAAGTTCAAGCTCATTCTATTCAATTCCCAAGCTTCATTCTTCTAGCTTTTGTAGTCTCCATAGTATTGCATATTGCATGCCCTTCACCCCTCTTGTGCTTATGATGCTCTGTCCCTATTCTTAGTTCGATATGTTTTTCCCTTTGAGTTGCACTACTGCATACCTCAAGTGACAATCCTTTGGTTTTGATTGTTGCTCTTACCTTTTTTGTTTTGTTCTTCCCCTAGCCAAATAGTGCTGTCGGGATGGCCATAGAAACTCAAGGTAGAGCTACTCGAGCATCTCTGCAGCAGCCAATGAGAAGGCATGCTTTTGAACTTTATCCTTGATGTTCCAAGTTTGATGATCATATACTGCCTTCGTTTTCTTTGGGGGTTGTTCTCTGTTTTTGGCAGGTTAACCTTGAAGTCAAATGGCTTAGGGCAGGCATGCAAGGGAAGTCTTGGCGAAAGTCGATCCTTTCAATTTGTTAAGCCAAATGTGTTTTGAGTTTTATTTTTCCAGGTGAAGAGTTTTCTCAGCCTTTCAAAACCAAAAGTGATGGACATCATTCTCAAGGAGTGACCAAGTGTTCTACAGTGGATACTTCAGGGATGTGGTTGAACTGGCATCAGGAAAATGAAGAAGCTCGTGGTATCCCCCCCTCCCCTAGTTTGCATAATCTAACTAATTCTTACGAGTACATGGACGTGAGACTTGCGGGCATACAAGAGGGGAGGAGGATAAGGAATTAAAGGTAGACTTGCGGGCATACAAGAGAGGGGAGGGGGATAAGGGAATTTTAGGTCTTTTCTGCGTAGTAGATGTTGAGTAGGATGGAGGGAGTGATGTGTGAACTGCCAAAAACCAAGAACAAAGGTGTAAAAGTTATGAAAAAAGGGTGGGCGAAGTTGAACCAAAAGTTGCTTCTGCTCTATGGCCATGTCACAGGTAGATGAGCAGAGCAGCTCTTGAAATTGAACTAGTGTGCGCGTGTACATATGGAAATTTAGTGTCTGCAGTTTGGAACTTGAGGTTCCTTACCTTGTCGATATTATACCGTGTATTTCGATTTTGATTTCCTTTCCAGGTAAATTTATGCTGACTAATAAATATCAATTAACAGCCTCAGGATCTGTGATTCTATCAATCCAGTTAGCTCTCTGTGAGAGCGTCCTTAAGATGAGGAATTTGCGTATCCATCGTTTTCACCTTGAAAACAAATTGTTTGTGATGATCCAAACCTTTGGAGCTGTTCAAAATATATTTTTAAGGGTTTACGGGGGAAATCAGAAAAAAAAAATGATTGGGGTGTTTGATCAGATAAGTGTTTTATGAAATCGTTATATAAATATTTATAAAAATTTGATTGAATCAAGTGGCGATACTCAAAGATACGTATTTAATACATTTAAATCATTATAAAACAATGAACAATGAAAAATTAGGTCTGCAAGTTTACAGTTTGGAAGTCCTGTCTATCTATCCTTGTATAAGCTAATTATATTGTTACTTGGATTAGGTGGTAAAATCTCATACCTTGAATGCTAATCCAATGAGCGACCCAAGCAACCCTTCAAATGCAATGCAACCCTATTCTTTCTAAATGACAAAACATATACTGGTTAATCACATAAATTTTGACAATTCAATCACATCTTATTATGCATTTTTTCTTTAACGAGGAGTACATTACATGAATTCTGTACACGTCTAAACAAGAAAGGTACAGGATGAGTTAATCTACTGACTACCTGTTTGACGCTGCTCATTCCAGACTTATCTTCAGTACACACAAAAGAAGGTTCAAACCATACCATGATCATCTTTTGGGTGTGCTTTCTTACTATTTCTGTATGCTGACAGATATTGTCCACTCCTAACAAGAGGAGTGAACTCGTGCTCGTTCGTTGTTGTCTTTGTAGCAACGCAATCTTCTAGAGAGTTGCAACGTCGTAGCATCTGTAGAACTTCCTTCATGGTAGGCCTAGATGATGGGAATGTGCTGGTGCACATTACCCCTGGTTTAAACACATTGGTCATCTCCTCCAAGAAGCATGGATCCCTGACTTCCTCATCAAGTACATCAAATGCTTGATTCTCAATCCCATTGCTGTACTGCTTCCATGCTCATTCTGCCAGGTTCTGGTTCTCATTCCGACTGTTGGCTTCTTTCCCTGTTGCTAGCTCTAACAACACCACCCCAAAGCTGTAGACGTCTATCTTCTCATTCACTTTCGTCATGTAACCATACTCTACACAAACGTCAGAAAAGTATGTCAGTACCAACGGGAAATTAATTGATTGGGTTAGCATGCATCATCTTAATTATTTAACACTACTATTGAATTCAAGTCGATCAGTCTATAGTGTACGTAGTATCTGATGTTTATCTGGAGCTAAGTAACCAAAAGAGCCCGCAACAACAGTGACGGTGTATGGTTGTCCTTGTTTACCAGACCGTTTAGTGTTGGTTTATGTATATATTTAGTAGAAGGGTATTTATGTAATAGCCAAGAGACATCTTATGGGTATATATAACTGTCGTGGAATATTGAAAGAATAAGATAATTTTTTCACAAAGTATCATGGTATCAGAGCTTAGGAGGTGAACCCTCCGACCAACATTGTTTGAAGACACAGAGGATCTCATCTTTCACCAATACAGTCTACTGCTGAGGATTTGTGCATCCTCACTAATTGAGTCTTACCCCATAAGATGACCGATCCTGTGACCCCTCCAAATAATGTTGCCTCTTCTGATAATACCTTGACAACTACTGCTGGACGAGTCCCAGTGTCTATGGTGGTGCAGGCTGATACTGCGGGATTCAACATCGGTATGGCTCTCGACGAGAATAATTATGATCTCTAGGCATCTCTGGTCGAGATGCATATTGCTGGACGTCGGAAAACAGGGTACTTGTGTGGCACGATTCAAACCCCACCAGCCGATGATCCAAAGTTCGATGATTGGTACTCAGAAGACCAACGTGTCAAGAGCTGGATTCTGTCCTCCATGAAACCCCATCTGATGTGCCGCTACATTCGTTTACCATCAGCAACTGAGATTTGGAAGGCCCTTAAGGCTGCCTTTGTTGATGAAAGGAATGAAGTGAGGATCTACACCTTGAATCAGTGCGCTTCACGCCTCCGACAAGGTGGTCGATCGGTTACCACATACTTTGGTGAGTTAATTGAGGTGTTCCAAGAACTTGACCACTACACCACCATTACCATGGTTTGCAACCAAGACTTGAAGACGTATCAGACAGCTATAGATCGCCAACGGGTGTATATGTTCCTCGGAGGACTTGATGACGAATTTGAACAGACCCGTGGTTAAGCACTCCGGAAAGAACCCCCTCTCTTTCTTCATGAGGCGTATGCCTTCATTCGTCGTCAAGCAGAACACCGAGCTGCTATGAACAACTCTACCCGTGCTGGTGACGATGAAGTGGCCATGGCAATACGGACTCATGACGGAGGAGTGGTGCGCAACGCCAGAGATAGTGATAGAAGTACAAGTGGAGGTGGGGGTGACCGTCCAACTAGCGGTGGCTACCATCGTAGCGGTACAGATCGTCGAAAGGACGATAGTGGTACATCTGGAAATGCAGGGAAGATGGTGTGCGGCCATTGCAAGTTATCAGGACATACTGAGATGCGATGCTTCGAATTGATTAGGTATCCAACAAGCTGGGATAAGTCTCGTGATCTTCGACACAACCAGCATCGGGCTACAGTCGTAGATGTTCCTTCCGGATCAGACCTAACCCTTACTGACCCTTCAGCCACTGCGTTAGCAGTGAAGAGTTTAGGTAAATTCTCTCTTAATTCGTACTTTCTGTTCCTGCTAGGCATAATGCATGGGTAATTGATTATGGTGCTACTATGCATATGACTTATGATTCTCGACTTGTGGATTCCTTAAGTTTCAATACTCCATCCGATGTTATTACCGCAAATGATCAGTCTATGTAACCCCCTAAACCGGGTATTACTGTCGATAACTCGTGGGGCCACGAGTCATTGAAGCTAAGGAAAAATCATGCATGATACTAAAAACAGATCAGTATCGAAATAAAGATAAACAACAATCATGCATAAAAAGCTAACAAACATGAAATACATAAATCCGGTCTACAAGTCCCACAAAGGGAGACTATAAATCCAAAAGGACTATCAAGTCCAATATTAAATCAGAGTATCATAAACATGCAGCGGAGAAACAAAATATAAATCCTAAGAGGCGTCACCGCTCCCCGCCGCATCCGTCTACAAGTCA
>JAOWBR010177597.1:0-12995 GCA_028571145.1 Dionaea muscipula
AATTTCTGCCGAAAATACAGAAAACAGTTTTTTATCGTTTTCTGCATTTTGAAGATTTTGAACTGAAAACTGTTTTCCGTTTTCAGAAAACAGAAAACAGAAAACAGAAAATTCAAACCAAACGCGTTTTCTGTTTTCTATAAAACAGAAAACACAGAAAACAGTCTAAACCAAACATGACCTAAATTTCCCGGCACACAGACTACTCATCGGTAAAATTGCATGGTCTATGCCTGAATCTTCCCAAGCACAAAATCCACACACACACACACACACACAGAGTTGGTTATACAGAGAGGAAGGGGATGGCAGCATTGACTGTTGTCATGCGGGTATACAGTAAGATGAACAGAGAAACGGAGGCAAGACGCAAACAAGATGAGGCGCAGGTGGATTGCAGCTTATATTCATCTCATCCACATTCGGCAGCCCAAGTTGAGGGGGACGAACATACCCGGCTACCAACGGAACACACAGAACAGATATGACCATCCTCGAACCTGCATATGATAATACGATACGATGGTAGATACAGGTAAAGTCACAGAGAATAATAATCTCTTCTTCTTTATCAAGAAATGTTTTTTTAGTGAAAAAGCCGATAGTCGGCACTATCAAATTACTTAGGTGACAAAACTGAGAATGGGAAATGATTGTTATGTTACCTTGATTTGTGGAAAGTGAAACATGGCCACGCTTTCTCCCAGCAATCATCCAGTTCTCTGAATTGGCAACAACTTCGTACAATACCTCCTCCTATAGCACAATGCACAATCAGCCAACAGCATATTAAAGCCCCAATATGTAACAATGTGTGCTATATATCATTACTCACACATCCTAAGATTCCAAAAGCTAGCCCGAAGCAAAATCAAACCCTAGAAAATATCAAAATATGTGCCGCTTCTAAGCCTTGAATTGAAACAGAGAGAAAATTAGGTAAATCATGCAGCGTAAGAATTTCATTTTCGGATGTCTCATAATAACTTAAGGTGCTTTGGGTTTAGCAACTGACTTGAATGGATCAGCACGGAACAATTAGAAAAAAAAAAGACTACTATTCCGTTTGAGATGGATTATCCTCTCACTCCTATTTTCCTTAACTCATCATTGACTTCAGGCTATATTGTTAAGATAAATATAATTCATGGGACTTCTACCATAAGGTTGACTTTTTAATAGAGTTGGTTCCTCAACATAATATATATATCATAGCAGGTGTAACTAAAGATCATGAGTTCGAATCCTGCGAGTACGACCCCCCATTTATTTAGCACTTGATATGAGGTAGAACAATGTATATTTTACGCTTCAAACCCAACAGAGACATTTGTGTGAGGGAACCTGTTAAGATAAATATAATTCATAAGCCTTCTACCAAAAGGTCAATCTTTTGTTATTCAACTTAACAAATGAGTCGTGAGTCATATAACTGAAGAACACTTAGGGTGGGATAATAGCAGCCTGTAAGTGTAACTGAATTTGAATGCAACACTTACATTTTCTTGAGGTCCCGCATTCTCTTCGACATCCTTCAACCTTTCAATCCTCCATTTAACGGTAATGAGTTTCCCTACTCTGAGACCATCGGAAGGAAGGGGAAGAAAACCAACTGCCAAGCAAGGGTCCAAAACAGGCCTCTGGAGAACGACAGCGCTCTTGAAGATCAAATCACGATTGATGCTCTCATTTGTGGGGTGATCTGTTGAGAATGGTGTATGCGCTCCAGCAGATCTATCACCAGAAATTCTGTAACCAACATTTAATATGCTTTCTGTGTTTACCTCCTTGGTCTCTGCTGTAAAAATTTTAGAGCAAGAAAAATTATTGGGATGTTGAGAACTAATCGTACATTTTTGCACACTTCCATTAGTATCAGAATCAATGGTAATTTAATTTGATTCGAGTACATAAAATGACATGACAGCTGAAGACAAAAGCGTCAAATGCTTCTACAAATGATACATGGAAAGGAGATCATGAAAAAGCATTCAACTATAGCAGGATACAGCTACTATTGCTCCGCAAATGAATTCTCGTCTATTTTCTCTTTTCCACACATGGCAAATCCTACAAATTTTCTATAAAAACACCTTGACAACTGCCACCAAGAAGAAACCAACAGGCAACAACCTTACTTTAAGAAATAAGCAACTAACATTACGCTTATGTAGACAAGACTTTCACATTAGTAGCCACATCCCATTTCCAAATAAACTGCTAGTTTTGTGAAAATCCTCAATCTGATGAAGACATTTTTTATGTTAAGAAACCAGCAAGAAAGGTGTCAAGCTTCAATATTTACGAGGATAGTTCCAAAGGATTCATGCATCGGAGCTGACACCAACAATTCATCAGCAAACGAGTTGCATACCTTCACAAATAAGCCACTAGTACTACAAAAATTTTAGTCTGGACAAGATTCTACAGTATAAGTAGATTGGAAAGGAAGGTTTTATGCATTGTTAAAAATCAAGAACCAACATGTGCTTATTTTGAACTACTACTGATGCATTTTGCTACTGCCTTAATAATGATTATTGAAATATCTGGCCCATACATACACTATTATTCATGCAAGATGAAGTTGATGCAAACAATCACTTTCAGAAGAACAAGCAATAATACACATCCTAGGCTGTGTTTCTAGTCCACCAGTGGCACACTCTACAAGAATCCACCAAAAAATTCATCAATATTGTGGAGAACTAATGAAGTGAGACTCCTTTATCCAGAGCCTGTAAAATCAAATCTTCTCCAAGAATCAATGGGTATTGTTTACTAATGCATCAATTTCATGACTACATATATTTATCATGTATGAAATCATGATCCTAGAGAGAAAACCTCCTTTTCCAATCTTCCCTTGACTTCCCCTGATTCTAAAAACATTCATCTGTCAAAACCAACCTCACTATTCAATTGAATCAATTTGATCTGCAGTTTAAAATCTGTGTACCTCCGGTAGTACTTGTGGACCCAAAGCATATGCTGAACAGCAGTCCAGCTTTTGAAGCTGATGATATAACTAGAGGAAAAAATGCAGTAGTTGGTCTTCCATCTTTTCTACAAGTATGAGCAAATCCATCCTGAAGATTAAGCCAAGCATCATGGATGCTCAAAGTGGCCTTGACTTGTGACTGAAGTGTAACCTGAACAGTATAAATCTATATTTGAGAAGGATCAAAGAATTTGAACACATTTAAACAACTGAATAGATGAGATCACAAATCTAAACTAACAAGCCATATCAATGTTAAGTAAAGATCTACAACTATAATCTTTCCTATTTGGTTGATAGCTAAGCAAGAAAAGGTTTTGTAAAACCTTGACAAAAAGTGTCGGTGAAAACTTCAAAAGCTTAATTAAAAATGTATGATTTATTACTTTCAGAAGATTTGGATATATACAGAAAGTGAACTAATTGAGTATATTGACCATTGAGAGGAGGGGGGGGGGGGAGAGCTAGAAGGAGATGAAAAAAAGGCAGAGAAAGGGGATTTCATTGCATACTAATTTTGAAAGGATTTCACTTATGATAGCTCTGAGTGGCAGAAGGAAGTCAAATACCAACCTCATGTAGTAGGATATAGGATTTGAATTAACAAACACAAATAGACTTCTCAGTCAAATTGTTAGATACTAAGACTTGAAGGAAAAGGGAACAAAAAAATAAAAAAAAAAAAAGGTACTCTACAAAGTAAAGAAGTGATTCTTAGTAACTGCCTGGAAAGGACAACAATATCTTCAAACATGAAAAACCATGGCAAAAGTTTCTATCTTCTTTTAGGAACCTACTTACCACAATTAGCTTATTGAATACTAGCCAACCAAAAAACAAGGCAGCTTGATAGGAAACAAAGGGAAATGAAACAACAGGACACAGAGTTACGGGGGGAAATGGTAGTCCATAGGCTTGTATGTCCATTATCGGACAACTTAATGATCCTTTGTTGAAATGAATGATTTCATTTCTGTGATTTCCATTTGGTTCAGAAGCTTTGTAACTTGAATTAATTGTATTTCGTCCCTAGTTAACCAGCTTTCGACTTCTCATCCACTCAATACAAGTATATGTATATTTTTCATCTCCCGGAAGAAGGCTCGGGAAAACCTAGAAGGTTGGATGGACAACTCAGAAGTTTCTGATAAACCTAATTGCAAACCAAGACCCTGAAAAAACTTGCTTTTTGCACCTTCTAACACCCCTTTTTCTTTTTTGGGAGGATTGGTCATCGCTGGTACCATAGCAGGTAAAACAAGTAGTCACAAGTTTGACGTCCTACAACCCATTTGTTTGAAATTATTTGAGCATGTGGAACATGATACACCTATGCATAAGCCTTTTGAGCTCAAAAGGCATCATCGGACCTTCTTATAGCAGTTTATACTTCGGGCAGGGGTGACTCCCCGGCCTTCTCCAACCTATAACTACTGTGCCAAAACAATGAAACTGAAGATATTATCATCTCACCCACTGTTAAATGATCCTTTCCCTCTCCCAAACTGCAGGAAAAAAAGGAATCTCAAGTTGCAGGTAAATGAAGTTGAGACAAAATCTTTGGACAAGTAAGGGAAACAATGCTGCCAGCATAGGCCACAAAGGAGCAAAGGCAATCCATCAAAATCTAGAAGGCACCTATCGGTTAAGAAGGCCTTGGTTAGTCGGGCTTCCCTCATGAAGAGCTAATTGTAATGAAGACTTGAGCTACAAAGCAGACAAGTTTATTTTGAATTAATGCATCTTTCAAGCCATGTTTTATATATAAAAAAACATGCACTGATGATGATATAAAGCTAAGTTATCTGCTCAAAACACATAATCCGGATAGAACAACAACAAGGTCACGTTCCACTAAGTGGGATTGGCCACATATATCCGTAGGATACATGAAAATACATAATCCAGTTACGGTCCACAAAAAGAAGTGACTATACCTGGAGAAGCAGTGCTCCATCATTGCATTTATCAATGACTCGTGTGCTCACATAGAACGGGTCAGTAAAATGCACAGCTAGTGTCCTGCAATAACAGCAAGATTCTTTTTTTTTTTTTTTTACATCTTGAACTAGAAAGAATAATAACACGATTGTTCATGCCACTGTACCTGTCAAATGCCTGGTTGTGGGAAATTCCAAATTCCAGTTTCAGCGCTACTGTTCTCATTCCATCCACAATGCTTTGTGTCCGGGAAGTTGCTGGCCACATAATAAACAAATAGCAGTTAAAACCAAATCAATGCAAGATGTTTAGGTGCGAAAAATTTGACAATTTCTCCACATATAACCCAGTCCTTCCCACTACCTGCCCTAAAAAAGGAAATGTGAAAAGGTGAATTCCAAAGATAAACATGTAATTATATAGTGCAGAGAATTGTAAGACTACATAACTCAAAAGATGTACCTCTAGAAAGCCCATCACTTTTGGCACAAACTGGAATCCACAGTACAGAAGTAATGTCACTTGCCCAATCTGGTAACACAACTCTACCATCTTTTAGAGTCAACTGCTCAACTCCTTCATTAGCAGCAGTTGAAGTATCATCTTCACAACCATGGGCAACCTCTCCAATTTCAGCCACCCTTTCAGATGTATATACAAAACGCTCCGTCTCTATAAAATGTGTGTCTTCAATTCTCAAGCCTGGGCCAGGGTCAATGTACAAGACACCTCCCTTGAGAGGGTAGCTAATTGGTCTTACTACTATCCCAACCCACTGTGGTTCATTTATCAACAAAGCAGAAGAGATAGCAGGGGTAAGATCGACCAGAGCTCTAGGTTTGAAGACCTACATGAAAAAATCCATTAGACGATCAATAAGAAAGTTGTGCAAGTGGAACAAAGGTTTAAGAAATGTTGATTGGTGAAACAAAAAGGTACATTACCTTTAAGATAGGCCTAGTAGGCTTCTCATAGCTCATAAAATCATCACTATCCGCAGGAGCACCTTTGGAGAAACTATGAGACCTAAATCTCAGGTGCCCAATCTGCCCAGTTAAGACCCCGAGAACATAGGAACCGGGGTTTTGTGGAGGTAAGGAAAGGGTGATGGTATTCCTACCAGGCTTCAATATGGTAGCAGCAGAAGTACTTGTCGCCTAAAAATCATACTTGGAATGTAAATAATTGATTATTGTGAAAAAAAAAAAAAATGCATTGTAGGTGTGCCTGTATGGTTGACTATTACCTTGGCACCTTCATCAGCATTGTGGGTCTCCATCAGAGTAAGACTAAGTGACTCAAGGGTTATATCATCAGGGAATCCACTCCAAACAGTCACAGACAAGGATCCAGGATCTCCATCGCAGAGTTGCAAAGGTGGCCCAGGATTGCCAGAAAATGTTATTAATGAAGAAACATCAAGGGGCACTGGGTGCTTCATTTCACTGTGAGCAAGACAAACAACCTCTGATTGGAACGCTTGTCGTTCCTTCAACAAGAATAAGCTTTTGTCCAATGAGAGCAATCTTACACAGGATTGAAGATAACCAGCTTCATCGTTAAGCATTTTCTGACATTCAGCTAAACTTGGAAGTACTTCAGCTAATAAATCTTGCCATCCTTCACCAGCATAAAGAGCGCAGACCTTCTCATAAGACTTTGCAGCCAGGTCAAAGTTACCATGCTTATGGCAAACAGCAGCAATTTCCCCATCAAGGACAACTCCATGCCTTTTCCACCAGGAGCAATGGTAATTTTCGGCAGCTCCTTTGGTAAGTTCCAGGTACTTTTTCTACCACAGATGAAAAAATGAGAATCACAACTCTCTCTAAGAAGCAGAGAGTACAATGAACAGTGCACGAACAAGAAGAAACATCCATCTATGTAAGTAAAAACATGAAGAAGTTGCATTTGATTATCCTTCTATTTAAATGTGTTCTGAAGCAGTCAGACAAGAAACATTTAGCATTAACTACAAAAGTGCAGAAGATATTCAATTATCAGAAAAGTGATTTATGCCGTTCAAAATTTCCAATGCCGCTAAAAGATATTTGACCATCCAAACAGCACATACAACACCAGGCCAGTCCAAATGTATGCATCTTTTTATTCCCACCAATGAATCCTGTTATTACCACCATAATAAACCTCTGCTTTCATCCTTCGGCAGAACAATGGTCTTAAGTCCTTGCACATAGTCAAACGCAAGCCAATTAGGTGCACCTCACAATATTGAATCCACCAATAGATTCAAAACCATATTAGGATGGTTTACACAATCTTACATGATAGTTATTTAGGTTGTTAAGAGAAGCTAAATAAACAAAAGATGTTTGCCCTCCCAAACCACTGCACCCCGAGACAAAAAAAAATAAGACAGTTGTATGGCAAGCTATACTCAAAATTGTCAGATAGGTATCAAAATTGCAACTCAAGAAAAAGAATTGTCATAATTATATTCTCTACCTCGAAATCCTCCACCGATGATAATGATTTCCACATATCAGGATCGGAAATTGTTTGTCGGAGAGCATGCTCTGCTGCAACATGAATCTCCGCCAGCCGCATCGGCCGATTTATAGAACTTTCAAAATTGCCAGGTATAGAATTAGTGCGTGGAATGGGCGTAGTATGTGATTTGGATGGAGGAGGCGTCTTTATAGATACATCTGAACCTGGGCTGTCAAGTAAAAAGAGCTAAACCTTTGAGGAACTAGGTACATGGGAAACCCCTCCCCCCGGTGCGCCCAAAGCACAAACACACACACACACACACACACACAAATATGGATATAGATTGAGAGAGAGAGAGAGTGAGAAGCAGATTGAGTAAATTTTTGCTCAAATTCATTGTAGAGAAGAACTTTTTGCATTTTGAGTAGCAACTTTGGTTGCCCATAGACAAACTCAAATGACTTGGCACATATTGCAAAAAAGACTTAAAACCATTCAGGAACTTTGGAAGTACTTCCACTAGCACACTCCTAAACACCCACATTTTCCCTTTGAATTGAAAATTTTAACCACGATGAATTCAAAAGTTACTCACACGTCGTCAAGATATGGGCTGCCATCAAACATTTCAGCAATATTTCCAGCTGAAAGAGAAGCTCTTCGCCTATTAGCCTCACGTAGAAGAACTGAAGGTTCAATAGGCAGGGGTTTCCTCTGAATACCAAAGTGCTTAACTGCTGGAATTGCTTGGAGAATCATCTGATAAAATGAAGACATGGATCTGTAATAGTTCCATTCCAGTCATTCAACAGATAACTTAAATAGAGGAACTATGAAATGGACTCATTTTTCAGTTACCCGAAATAAGCTGAAAATTATAAATTTGAAAGAAAATATTAGCTAAAATTAGTCGTGTAGATAGCTCAGCTTGTAAACAGCCTTTAAAAAGAATGAAAAATAATGGCTCGACTACAGAACTTTCTGTGAGAAACACGGAAGAAAGAACCCAAGAACGTTGCTTTGTGTACACGAGAGTGAGAGGGAGAGAAGGATCATGCTAGGCTAGCGTTAAACTGCTAAGTGCTGAGGCTATTTCAAGGTCCCCACGACATAGTCTATTTAATAAAAGATCTCCACAACAACAACACGACCACTTCCCACTGGGTGAGGTCAGCCACGTGCATTCGTAGAATACATGCACACAAGATCCGACAATTCTAGTACGCTGACTGTCGACTACCTAACACGCACAGAAAAGTGTTAAATGTTACTGATTTAATAATAAATAAGAAGTGTTCGGTGCCCTGCCTCTACATTTGAGCAGTTTTACTAGTAAAGGGTCCAGTCTAGTTGCTGTAGCAGATTGACATGGTCATTGTAGAAGTTACCAATTCCTATCTTCCCACATGGGCTGATTAAGTCAACATGCATCTTAAGATTGTACAATAGTAAAAGCTACATAATATTCCAAATGATGCAGAGCCCTAAAGAACACTTGGAAATTTATTTTGCCTTTTGAATAGCCTCAATATGATAGCACATTAATTAAACACGGAGATTCTTTTACAACTTAAATAACTTGCCTTTTCTTTTTCAAGCACCGCATCTGATGTGCCAGGTGGAACCAAAGGCCAAACTGCTGGCTTTGGCCAAGGTAGCATGCTTAATGAAGCACTGTTCAAAGGGTAAAAGAATATGGGAGCAAGAACATTGGAAACCATGAGGAAAAACCAGTCAACAATAACTACTCCTTTTTTCACGAGCAGATCAATAGTCATAGATATGCTGCAAATGAAATTTACCTGTTTGCAGGACTTCTTTCAATGTCCGTTCCATATCCTATCAAGTAAGCAAGCCTCATAAACTGCCATAGTTATGAGTTCAACTTAGAGAACTGAAATGAAGCGGAAAGAAGCTGGATAACTATCTAATCTTTTTCCAAAGAGCATCTCCTGTTTTGGTTGGGTCCATAGAAAATAAGGACGTTGCAGCATGGATTCAGACAGGTACTGCACCAAAACAGTGGAATACTAGTCTTTTCCAACTGAACTCTAATAGGACAAACAAGTAGAATTGCCTTCTCATTACAAGCAATTGAACATAATCAAGCGTAACAACCAACTTAAATACCAACATAACTACATAAGTTTTAATGCTGAACTTTACCTTAATCCGGCACAATGAGTAAAGATCACCCTGAAGTCGATGAAACTCCGTTTCTATTTCAGGCAACACGACCCCACCTTTGTAATGAGAAGAAGTTGCATTGATCAAAGCCAAGGAAGCACTAATTATCCACACTTCACGCATACAAAAGGGCAATATGCTCTGGAACAGTTGGACAATCATTGAGATCAAAGAAAGCAAGTAAAGTATCATGCAAGATTAAAGAGAGTGAAGAATCGCATTGACAACAGATCTTTACAGAAAAAAGAGTGCCATAAATTGTACCTCATGCAGTGCAAGTGCCTTGGAAAAGCTTATAACAAACAAGTAGCCCCGAGATGCAACCTCAAATGGACGATTGAGCTTGAACAAAAGCTGCAAGGTTCAAATCATATAACTTGTGCTTAAATCACCAGCAAGTAAACTCTCAGAGGAAAGAGAAAGCAAACAGCAGTAATATGTAGATCATCTTCCAATAAATGCATACAAATGAAGCATTTTCTACTGTAACATGTACTTCTGAAAGTGCTGATGCTATTGACAAAGTATAGCAAATGAATAATGGAGCCACATATCACTAATATATTGGCACAGCAAATCAGGATATGCTCAATGCAACACCCATAAAATAGAAATGAAGGTCAATAAATCATTTAAACACTTTCATATTTGGACATCACTATCCATCTCATGGAATATTAAAGTTGGGCCTATATTCTTTTTTGCACGATGGTAGATATAACCACTCACCACCCCAGACCAGTCCAAACCAGTTCAACAAAGAGTCAAAGACATAAGGAACAAAATCAGTTTGGTTCTACCTTCCAGGCTACTAGCTGTTCCAAAAGCAGCTCCATCACATGATTGACTAGGGAAATGGAAACTAAGTTGCTTAACTTCAGACTGAAACTTGGACCACTGTGAAACAGGTGCAACCAATTAGATGTAAAACCCTACCTCTGTACTGTTCAGTCTCAAGCACAAGTCCCAGCTATGGGTAGTGACTAACCACATTTAACATCAAGTGTTTGGCATAAATGAGTGGCAAAGTTCCAATAAGGATATATTGACTTAAAAAGAAAAAAAAAAAAAAAAAAAGAGGAGGAATGATTATGTAGAAAGAGTGAATGGAAAGTCTTAGTCACATTCTCATTACTCCAAGGATATATATAGTCGACATACAAAATATCAAAACTACCCTTTTTCTCACAACACTTCCCCTGAAGTTGGAGCATAGATATTGATTATTCTCAACTTGTTATATATGTACTCAACTCGATTCCCCGAAAGAGACTTAGTAAAGATATCATCAAATTGTTCTTCACATGCCTTAGTGCAATATCTCCATTCTGCAACTTCTCTCTTAACAAAGTGACAAGATACTTCAATATGTTTAGTCCGCTCATGAAAAACTAGATTTAATACAATATGAATAGTAGACTGATTGTCACAGCATAACTGAGCGGGCCGAGCAACTGGATATCTTAACTCTTCAAGTAACTGCTGAAGATAGGTGACATCATTAGTCACATGAGTAAGTGAACGATAGTCTAACTCGGCACTAGATCAGGCAACAACTGGTTGCTTCTTACTTTTCCACGAGATAAAATTTTCACCCACAAAAACGCAATAACCAGTAGTAGATCTTCGGTCAAACTGTGAGTCTGCCCAATCTACATCTGAAAACTCCTCTATACGACGATGTTCATGATTGCTATATAGCAAGCCACGACTAGGGTGTCTCTTGATGTACTTAAGGATATGCAATGTTGCTTTCCAATAAAGAAATGCGAAGGTCGGACATGAACTGACTCACAACACTCACATACAACGTAATATGGGTAGATCTACATGACAAGGTGGCGACAGTTCTCCAAGCAGCTGTAAAGGCGATTAGTGGCCTTGCTGGCGACTGGGCTAGCCAGTATTCACCTCGGCAACGTCTGGGCAGTCGACGACAGGGTGGGCCGGTGGTGGTTCGGTAGGCGCCGACGGTTTTGACCGGTGGCAGACTTAGGGTTTGGATAGGGTTTGGGTATATTTTGTGTTCCTTACTCTGATACCATGTAGAATGAGTGAATGGAAAATCTTAGTCACATTCTCATTACTTTAAGAATATATATATTATAATCAACATACAAAATATCAAAACTATCCTTTTTCTCACAACAGATTATATCAACATACACGAACATGGTACTTTTAAGGAACAATGCAAACCATGCAACGATTTATCCATAGCAACACATTCTGATTCTTTTTCCCAACCAAGTTTGCATTAATTCCCTATATTACAGGGACTGCAAAATCCCTCAAAACATTTCAAAAGGGTGGATGAATCTAGCCAAAAAAACTCTTTCCACACAACAAGAGTTAAATTCAAGTGCTATTATACTGGCAGCAGTTCAGAACTTGAACCCAGGGCAATAAACAAAAGCAACACATTCGTCACCCCAAAGACATGCCTGGCAGGCAACCTCACCAAGTACCGGAAAACATGGGAAGCACATCAACATTGCATACCTTTGCTTGGCATGCGAAAAGATATTGCCGGAACTCAAACTCCCTCAACGAATCATCTTGAACAATCAGTGTCAATGGCTTTCCAGGTTTCAGTAGTGCAGCTTGATCATCACCAGCCTCAGTCCCTCCGAAGTCCCTTCGTTTTCCAGTCATGTTGACTACATCACCAGGGTTATAATATCGACCATATGAAAGCCCCAATAAACATATTTATAAAGCAGAACTTTCTTATCCACTTGTCTCAAAAAGAAAGGAATTACACACAAAAACAACTAGATACTGCAGAAATACAAAATGCTAAACCAATTACCTGTTTCTGTGTAGCACAGTTCTAGCTCATCATACTCACGCAGCGAGTCTTCATGAAGATGAGCCATCTCAAACAAAAAGGCCAAGCTTTCCTAAAGTTAACCAATACAAGAGGATCATTTATAGAAAGCACAAAAAAGGTAGAAAAAAGCATGAGTGTTCAACACTAAAGTGCTGATATTCCTTGTATTAAGATGATAAACTGCAATGACACAACCGACTGGAGGACAAGTATTAGAAGACCAGTATTGTGTTCTGCATAAAATATCACACACAATTAGTTAAGAATAACATGCTAATTAAATATCGCCAAAAACTTAGAAAAACGTTGAAAGCAATAATTCAGGCCCAATGCAGGCCAGTAACTTATTCTGAAACTACTACAGTCCTCAATATCGTGCTATGTGGTATCATATAGGCCAGTGGGTCAAAATTAGTAAAAACCTTGAGAATGAAGAAGTTACAGAAGTTCCAAACTGGCATCAACCGCTGTTCAGTCAGCTTCCGGATTTCCTCCTCGTAAAATTGGATTCTCCGATCCAACGCGTTCCGGATGCATTCCACAATCTTTGAATCAAAATCATCCCAAAAATTAGCTTCA
>JAOWBR010177598.1:0-10930 GCA_028571145.1 Dionaea muscipula
TAGGTTCCCAAGCATGCTATAACTCTTTTCATCATCATCAAGCTTAAATTAATAGCCAATACAAGTCTTAAATCACAAGTCTAACATCCTCAAACCATTCCTCAGCCAGAATAGCCACCAATTCACGAATTCAATCGGTGAAATATCCATATATACATGCAAATCAAGCAAGAACACAATTAGAGCTTATTTATCATCATGAATCCATTCTACAATCCATAAATCATTAAGGTAAAGCTATAATCTCACCTCTGGAAGCTTGATCAGAGATCCTTGGTTCCCTCTTGATACTTGAACCAAAGCTAAATTCAAGCTAGGCTAAGGATTCCTCACTTTCCTCCTTCACCTCCTCTTTCCCTTTCTTTTCTTTCTTCTTTCCCCTTTGTTTTCTCTCTGCCCGAAGATCCCATCCCCCTTCTCTGTTCCTCTTGTTTTTCTGGTCCTTCTCCTCTTCATAGATGATCATCAGATGGGCAGTAGGTTGACAGGTGGTGTGTGGCTACGTGTAATATCCAAAATTCAAGCCAAGAGTGACTCATGCCCTTCTAACTTATCCTTTAATCAATTTAATGAACAAAAGACAACAAGACAGCCTTTTCCAAGACAGCCTTTTCCTTTCATGAATCAGCCGTGTGGCTTAACCAAATAAGAGTAACCATGGTTAATTAACCATGGTTAGCACATAACTTTAAGGGTTTAACCCAAAGTCGTACTAAACTAGTACCGTGTCTCCAAAATAAATCCAATCTTAACAGTATGGTAGTCGATGGTCTCCATATTCCGTAAAGAATCCAATGACTACAAAATTATATTTTTATGACGTCTTTTCGATAAAAATGACTATTTTGCCCTTTTTCTCCGAAACGATCAACTTAACCTAAAAAGCCGATTATTAGCTTATGCGAGCTAATCAAAGTCTCTACACGTCCCTATAAAATACTACGAATTATTATCATACTAATAATCATACATAGTAATAAAATAATATTAAAAGCCGGAATTAAGGGCATGGGTATAACAGTAAACAAGGGAGGAGACCTAGAAGCTGATCAACCGATTGATCCTGTCGTGGGTGGTAGTCCCACGACTGAAGAGCTAAACCTGCAAGTAGATAAGCTACTAGTATGTCCGCTTTTGTCTGAGGTTCTGTAATAAGGAAGGGTAGAACAGACCCGTCTGATACTCTTAATCTCACTGGTACTGATGTAGGCACAAGCCAACTACTGAAGGAAGTGGCTAAAATAAAGGAAGGATGGAGAGGATGAAGAGAATGAAGGGATGGGAGGTGCTGGAGAAGGAGTGGTTAGATCAGATAAGGAGGAAGAGGGAACTCCTGAGGTGGATAAGGATGAAGGGCTATCTAGAAGATTACATCTAGGAGTTTTTAGCAAACGAAGACTTAGGAAGCCGAATGAGAAAATGATGCGGAGGTATGCTAATGTGCTCCTATGTTCCTCCACTCGTGGCTTAAAGATGGGTTTGGATCAACTATCCAGGATGCACGAGCTAGCTTTGATCATGAGGAACCGTACCGAGGTAATTCATTTGTGACATAAATTTTGTTTGGCCTTATAAAGTCTTGCTTGGATAACGTTTACTCCTTTTTTCAGACGTCTGCCCTAGCTGGACACGTCCTTAAAAGGGAGTTAATGGTGATGGCTAGCTAGAAAAGATACAGACATATAGTCAGAGAATGAGAGGACAAGGTAAGACTTGCATTATACCTTTGTCATTTAAGGAAGGTAAACGTGTTCTTACCTTGTGCTGACTTTGTTTCAGAACAAACATCTGGTTGAAGAGATGACTTCTTTAAAGGAAGATTTTGACAAATCGATGGAGGGAGTGACATCAGACGTGGAGAGTTTGACAAAGGAGAATCAGATGTTAGAAGAGAGGAATACAGAGTTACTGGTTGCACTGGAGGTGGAGAGGAAGAAAAAGGACGAAGCTGAGGGGAAAGTAATGACACTGGAAACTAAGATGGAAATTTCGAGGAAGGTGAAGGAGATGCTAGATAAGGAAGTGAAGACAAAGACCCAAAATAACAAGGAGTTGCAGGCTAAACTGAAAGAAGCTCGTTTGTCCCTATCTCAGGTATGTCTCTTTTTCCAAATGTGAGGTTCCCTTCAAAACGTGATGTTTATAAATGCTGACTCACTTTTTATGGTTTTGTAGATGAAGGAAAAACGAGTTTTGGTAAAGTCATGGCTTCCTAGGCAGCTGGAGTTCGCTAAAAGTGAAGCTATAAGAGTATTTCTAGAATCTAATGAGTTTAAAAAGATGTTCAGCATTGCTTCAGATTCAGTCTTTAAGAATGGTTATTCCATGTGCAAAGCTCAAGTGAGATCCGTTCTGGAAGATGATGATGATTTAATTCCTGTGCTAGAAGGACTGGAGCCAGGAGAAGTCATGGGATTCAAACCAGAAGTAACCCTAAAAATTGATAAGGGGCCCACCGTTTAGGCAGAGGATTATCGATCAGATTCTATGAAGCTAATTTTGGAATGGGGACAAACGTCTGAAATACCCATTGCAGCTACTCCACTCTCAGTTTGTCCTCCAGCTCCTTTACCAACGTTTGATCTAAACATATCTTCATAAGATCCAACTATCAACCTTCTTCCTTCCTTAGAACACAATATTCCCTCTCCCCCGTCTGATGATATAAGTAAAGATACAGTGGTGTGAAAATATTTGGTCTTTTAATACTTGAATATTTATTATGAATGCTTCCACTTTTTACATGTCTCTTCCTTTCCCGTTTGAATGATCAATTTCACGTTTGAAATGTTATCTTAATCGCAAATGATCTTGTGCAGATTGTTGATGGATTCACACGTGAAATTGCCAGACTTACCAAAAGAATTGATGATTGGAGAATGGAAAATCAACCATGAGGAAGATAACCATGCATAATCTCAAGATCTCTTGTGATAAAATGGAGTCCCATAAGGATGATCTTCAAATTCAGAACAATTTGTTATCCATCAAAGTGGAAGAGATTGCAGAAATAATTGTCAAGCTCCGAGAAAACAAACGTTGGGAGGTGGCAGGGCTTAGAGCTACTTTGGAAAATTCCCAAGCTCTATGCTCTGAAAAAGTCCATGAAGTTTTTTAGCAGAAGAATGAGTGGTTGATATCATGTCTGCGATTAGAAGAGGCAGATGTGATGATTGCGGATCTTCATCGTCAGCTTAAGGATAACGAACGTAAGACGCAGCTAGTAATGGATCTCAAAGAGGAACTGTATGAGTCTCAGTCACGTTTGGAAGAAGCAAACGTTGTTATTGAGACCCTACATCATGAGATGAATGCTCTGGAAGAAGAATGGAGGGCCATAGTAGATTCTTTATGGTGGCTAATTGAAAAGTTGGAAAAAGATAGAACTATTGGGGTCCTCTCTTCTTCCTCAGATAATCATGGTGTGGAGAATCCTATGGCTGCATTAGTTCTCTATGTCCCTCCTCCCACGTTTGGTAATACTACCATGCCTACGTCTCCTATACTTAGGAATGATGTAGAGAACACAGAATCAGTGGGTGAGACAGGAATTCATCTAAGTCAAGTTGTGGCTCCTATAGATCAGAATGATGTTATAGAAAATAGGAATGAGTCAGATGATTCTGATTCATTGTTTGACTTTGACTGGGATGAATACAATCATTACATAAATGGTTAATTATTTGTCTCACTCAATCACCCCGTTTGATTTTTAGTACGTCTAAATTATGAACATATCATGAATTATGTCTAACTTAAAAGCATCTCTAACTACAAAAGAAAAGAAAAGAAGGAAAGCGGACGTGAAGCAATAAATCAGACATAAATAAGAATAAATCAAACGTAAATTAAGCAAAACAGAATAAATTAAAAAGAATAATTTAATAACTAACTGAAACAAATGGATCACTCTGAAGAAACCTCTTGCAAATCAATGTCTTCTACTATACCATTGGGTGCTCCTTCAAAGAAAGGTTTGAGTTTATGTCCATTTACCCCAAACTTAACCCCAGGGTTTTGAATACTTTTAATTTCAAAGTATCCAGACGGGTTTCCCTCTATTATGACATAGGTCCCAAGCCACCTAGATCTAAGTTTTCCAGGGAAAAGTTTCAAACGTAAATGAAATAGCAAAACTTTTTGTCCAACACTAGATGTACGTCTGACAATCATTTTGTCATGAAAAGCTTTGGTTTTCTTTTTATAGATTGCAGAGTTAGTGCAGGATTCATTTCTAATCTCCTCCAACTCTTGGAGTTAGAGTTTTCTTTCCTTCTCAGCCACATCATAACTAAGGTTATACTCACATATGGCCCAATAAGCTTTTTGCTCTATCTCTACAGGAAGGTGACAAGCCTTACTAAACAAAAGTCTAAAGGGAGACATACCAAGTGGTGTTTTGAAGGCTGTTCTATGGGCCCAAAGTACATCGTCTAATTTGGTACTCCAATCTTTCCTAGATGTGTTAACAGTTTTCATCAAAATGTTTTTTATTTCACGATTGGAGACCTCTGCCAACTCATTAGTCTGTGGGTGATAGGCAGTAGACGTGCGATGGTGCACATGATACTTCTTAAGTAGGGTAGCCACCGTCCGGTTTACATAATGTGTTCCCCTATCACTGATACGGGCTTTGGGAACTCCATATCTTGAGAAGATATGAGTTTTGAGAAATTTAACAATAACTTTGCTACCGTTTGTTTTTATGGCAATTGCGACTACCCATTTAGAAACGTAATCAGCAGCAAGAAGTATATAGATGTTACCAAAAGGCGGGGGAAATGGCCCAACGAAGTCTATGCTGCAAATGTTAAACACCTCACCGACGTGGATGTTCTTCATCGACATCTGATTACGTTTGGATATGTTCCCCAAACGTTGGTACGGTCACAAGATCTGTAAAATTCAAAAGAATCTTCAGAAACAGACGACCAATAGAATCCTGCTTCCAGGAACTTTCTAGCAGTCTTTTGAGGACCAAAATGTCCTCCACAAGCAAACGTGTGACAGTGCTTAAGTATGCTAAGTGATTCTATTTAGTGTACACAACGTCTAATAACTTGATTAGAGCAAATTCTCCAAAGATATGGTGCATCCCAAACGTAATACTTAGAATCACTTTTGATTTTGTCTTTTTGAGCCTTTGAAAGTTGTGATGGAAGGGAACCACTTACCAAAAAGTTTATCATATCAGCATACCATGGTTCTTGATCTTAGAAGGCATAGAGATGCTCATCTGGAAATGAATCTTGGATAATTAAACCATCCTCATTTTGAACCAGTCGACTGAGGTGATCTGCTACAAGGCTTTCTTTACCTGATTCGTCTTTGATCTCAATGTCAAAATCTTGTAGCAGCAGGATCTACCTAATCAATCTGGGCTTCGACTCCTTTTTAGAAAGCAAATATTTTATGGCTGCATGGTCAGTAAAAACAATGACCTTTGTTCCCAACAAGTATTGCCTAAACTTATCTAAAGAAAACACTATTGCCAACAACTCTTTTTCAATGACGGTATAATTTAGTTGTGCTGGGTCTAGTATTTTGCTTGCATAGTAAATCACATATGGAACATTATCCCCTCTTTGTCCCAAGACTGCCCTGACTGCATAATCACTTGTGTCACACATTATTTCAAACAGTAAAGACCAGTCGGGTGGCTGGATAATAAGTGTAGTGGTCGGACGTTCTTTAAGTGTATCAAAGGCAATTTTACAATCTTCTCCGAAATTAAACTTTACATCCTTTTAAAGCAATTCACAAAGGGGTTTTGAAATTTTTGAAAATTATTGTGTAAATCGCCTATAGAAACCAACATGTCCTAGGAATGACCTTACATCTTTTACCTTTAAAGGGTATGGGAGTGTTTTAATGAGTTCAATTTTTGCTTTGTCCACTTCCAAACCTTTTGCTGAAACAATGTGACCAAGTACTATACCTTATTGGACCATGAAATGACACTTTTCAAAGTTTAGGACTAGATTAGTCTCTACACACCTCTACAAAACACGTTCAAGATTAGACAAGCATATATCAAACGTGGATCCATAGACAGAGAAATCATCTATGAATACTTCAATGATATTTTCAATCAAATAAGAAAATATGCTCATCATGCATCTTTGAAAAATCGTAGGTGCATTGCAAAGACCAAACAACATCCTACGATAAGCAAACATGCCAAAAGGACACATGAAAGTGGTCTTTTCTTGATCTTCAGGGGCTATGACTATCTGGTTATAACCAGAATAGCTATCTAGGAAGCAATAATAAGAATGACCAGCTAGTCTTTCAAGGACTTGGTCAATAAAAGGGAGAGGGAAATGATCCTTACGTGTGGCCGTGTTTAGTTTTCTATAGTCTATACATACACGCCAACTATTGGCAACATGAGTGGGGATAAGCTCATTACTTTCATTGTGGACCACAGTGATACCCGTCTTCTTAGGCACCACTTGGACTAGGTTGATCCATTGGAATCAGAAATAGGATAAATAATGCCCATGTCCAATAATTTAATTATCTCTTTCTTAACTACCTCCATCATGGGGAGGTTCAAACGTCGTTGCATTTGGCGACTAGGTTTGGCTTCATCCTCCATAAGCATACGGTGCATAAAAATTAAGGGACTTATACCCTTTATATCTGCAACCGTCTAGCCTAAGGCTGTTTTATACTTAGAAAGCATGGAGGCTAGCCGACCCTCTTGGTCTGCACTTAGGTCATTTGAAATTATTACCGGTAACGTTTGATTAGGACCAAGATATGAATATCTCAAATGTTCCGATATTACTTTCAATTCAAGCTCTGGTGGTGCCTTAATGGAGGGCACCAACATTGCAGACGTGAGTTGAAGCTCGAAGACAGGAGATGATGCACATGACATGTATGTAGATGCATGAGAAATTTTATTAGGGTCCACGTCTGGTTCAGACGTGATAGTTACATCTGAGTCAGAGAGTGATGTAGTGTTCTCTACGTCTGGCTCAGACGTAGAGGTGAAAATTTCATCTAACGTGTCATGCATAGACGACTGAACCGCCTCAATGGAATACAATTCCATAGCTTCATTTACATATGAAAATGCATTAGTGTGATGGCCTGTAGGGTATCTCATGGCTCCTATAAGATCAAATTTAACATCATGTCCACTAACCCCTACAGAGATGGTGCCATCACATGCATTAATAATCATATTGGATGTCATTACAAATGGTTTACCCAAGAGAATTGGAGCAGGACTCTGATAGTGATCCTTCTCCATATGCAACACATGAAATTCAGCTGCGAAGACTAAATCATTAACATGAACGATGAAATCCTCGAGGACATCGACTGGTGTCGTGGTTGATTTATCGGCCAGTTCGATAATCACCCTGGTGTCCTTAAGTGGGCTAAGATCAATAAAGGCATGATGTTTATGGATGCTCCTGTGTCTATCATGGCCCTCATACGGCGATTCCCAAAATTTAATGGGATGGTAAACATACCCTGGTCTTTTTGTTTCAAGGGTATCGTCTGAGAAAATAGTGAAGAAACATTTTCCCCAAGCTTAATTGGATCCCGCTCCCTGGTCTTTCTCTTAGACGTGCACAGGTCTTTGAGAAATTTGGCATACTTAGGAACTTGCCCAATAGCCTCAATAAGGGGTATAGTGATCTCAACCTTTTTGAAAAGATCAAGAAGGCCTTTGTCTTGCTTTACCTTTTTGGTTTTAGAAAACCGTGAAGGGTACGGCAGAGCAAACGTGGAAATGTTTTGTGAAGGTGACGGTATGGGTGCTACCTTAGGCTTTTCAGCCATCGTCGGATGGGCATCCACCGTCGGTGTGAGTAAAGGAGGCACGATTGTATCAGATTCAGTTGGCCTAAGGAGTTAAGATTCTACATCCTTTCCACTTCTCAACGTGATTGCACTGGCTTGCTCACGTGGGTTCTTGATGGGTTGAGAAGAGAGTTTTCCAGAAACTTGCCCTTGCAAGATATTTACAGACGTGGCCAATTGACTAACTTGGGTTTCAAGGTTTTTAATGGATGCACGTGTTTTATTTTGAAAAGCCACGTTATCATTATGACGGTGAATAGACGTAGAAATGAAAGATTTTACCATATCCTTGAATGATCCCGAACCAGACGTCGCTTGTGGTTGAGCTTGCACCTTGTAGGGCTGTTGTTGTGGGCCAGACAATGTGAAATATTGTTGGCGATTCTGTGCACCACCGTCTCTTTGTTGGTTCTGGTTGGGGTTACTCCAACGAAGGTTGGGATTGCGATGAATGTATCTTGAGTTTTGGGCATCCCACTTCCACTGACCTTGGTTGGTGTAGCCCTCCACAACGTTTGCCTCTTCCATTTGATCATCATTTTGAAATGAAGGGCAAGCATCTGTGGCATGTGTCTGGCTGAGGCAGACGTCACAAGCCTTGACTTGTGGTGTTTGACCTGCAGTCATTTGTCTAACAAGAGAGGTTAGTTCAGCAATGGATTGTTCAATGTTTGATCCAACACTAACCTCATTAACCCTCCTAGTGGGGTTATTCTATCTAACCCCAAATTGATGGGTATTGGCTGCCATGGAAGAGATAAGTTCTTCAGCTTCATGGACGTTTTTATTGGCCATAGCCCCACCAGACGCAGCATCAATAAGAAATCTATCAGTTGGGCAAAGCCTTTCATAAAAGCATACCATTAACAAATTCTCACTGATTTGGTTGTTAGGACAGCTAGCACACAATTGTTTAAACCTCTCCTAATATTCGTGGAGAGTTTCCCCGTGTTGTTGTTGGATCCCGTAAATTTCTTTGCATACAGACGTAACACGGGTGGCAGGGAAGTATCTTTCCAGGAATATCGTCTTCATCTGGTTCCATGTAGTGACAGAACCAGACGGCAGATAAAAAAGCTAATCCTTGGCTGCGTCGGCCAAAGAAAAGGGGAATGCTCTTAATTTTACTTGCTCTTGGGTTAAACCAAAGGGTTTGCAATTAGAGAAAATCATATGGAATTCCTTAAGATGTTTGTTTGGATCATCCCCACTCTTAATATGGAATTTTGGGAGCATTTGGATAAAATCAGACTTAAACTCGAAGTTTACGTTAGCTGCTAGATTTTGGATACAGAATGGTTAAATAAGCATAGTAGGGATGTGCTAGTTCTCTAAGTGTACGTGGTCATGTAGGTGGATTATTTCTATTATTCCCAGGGGAAATAGCAGCTAGGTTGTTGGAATTATTGCCCTGGTTTTCAAAAGGATTAACAATTTCATTGTTAAGATTATAGGGTGGGTCCTGAGCTGGAACTTCTTGATTGTTCAGAGGTGGTACAACACCATTATTTCCGTTAACAGCCATGCCTAAGACAAGTGTGTCAAGGTCTTTGGGTTTAGACGAATTTTTGGGTGGCGGAATCTGTTCGTAGATGAGACAAAGATCATGATCTTGTAATTGTTCTAAGTCAGATTCCTTGAATTCTTTAAAACTTGGTAGCTATTCTAGGATCTTTTTCTTTTTATTTCGTGTTGTTGGCCCAACAAAGTTCATGCACTACAGCTACAATCACTATGAGCAAAATGAATTGCTAAAAGGCACAAAAATACAAGATAAAAACAAGATAAAAGTTCCCCGACAACGGCGCCAAGAATTGATACTGTCGAAATATCAATCAAAATAATACCCAAGTTGTGATGATATTACTCAAAATAAAACTGAGTAAAGGATGAGCAAGGGGTCGATCCCACAGAGAACTTGTGAGTAATGTCTAACCTTATGCAAAAATGTACCAACTAGTGAATACAATAATTCACTAATAAATCAATCAAAGAATGGATGGAATGAATGATAGAAAATGAAATGGAAATAAACA
Source organism: Dionaea muscipula (assembly GCA_028571145.1). Classification (NCBI taxonomy): domain Eukaryota; kingdom Viridiplantae; phylum Streptophyta; class Magnoliopsida; order Caryophyllales; family Droseraceae; genus Dionaea; species Dionaea muscipula. The sequence goes on from JAOWBR010177598.1 coordinate 9,861, forward strand.
AACAAGCAAACTGGCACTTCAAATGTGGAGCACGTCTGATTGATCACCAAACAGGTGATGAATACAATCACAGCTAGAATGAGAAATGAGTAGACGTGGAGTTATGGTTAAACAAAGAACCGTCTGTCTCTTAAGCTTAACAGATTAAGCACTTCAGCAAATTCAACTATCCTGACTTAGGCAAATGCTAGACTCGGTCACTAAAACGTAAAACCTAAAGAATCACTCAAGTAGTTGACTAAGAATTCGATCACCTTATATCAATACTAATCAGTCTATAAGAGCAAAGGTTGTCAATCTCCACCTCTACTGATTGCAATAAGAGCAAGATTCAAACCAAGAATAAAGTGGATCAAATCAGTGACAAAATGATCAACCCTAGAATGCCTAAATGGAAGCTCTTGCTTACCAAGAAATCTTAGTTGATGATACTCAACTGAGAAAGCATCCAGTTGAAGGCCACAATCAAGTGGTTATACTTCTTTCCTCTCTCAATTCAAGAAAGTATACCAAAGATAAATGAAAGACAAACTAATGTAATCAAAACAAGCTAAAGAAACTTAAATGAAGTGAATCTGTAATTTTGAAGATCAAAGATTCACAAACTAAAAAGAACAGTAAAATGCTTTACCAAACCAGATCAAACATGAATGATGATGAACACATTGGATTCGGTCACCAGCTAGTACAAAGAGTTACGTCTTGATCAGTTGATACTATCTTCAGAAATTAATTCAAATACCCACTCTTTCGAGTCTAGGTAGAAGAAACAATAATTGAAGAAGTAGAAATCTGGATCTCGTAGAACATTAACCAAGAATGCAACTCAGATTCTTCCTTTCTCAAAATGAGAATTGGAAAAGAAACCGAATAGAGAATGAAGAAATCTAAATTGAGAGGACAAACTTCATAGACAAAGTTTGCTTACAAGCATTCAACTATGATGAATTGGGTTCTAGAACCCTTTTACAGGTGATACACAACCCCTATTTATAGATTTGCTTCTAAACTTGGGTGGTTACAGATCTACGATTTTCAAGGATCATCTTGACCGAACCGTTGAGATGGCC